>JAWQEG010005271.1:85000-90304 GCA_033782935.1 Petrolisthes cinctipes
GTCGCTATATGACCTCACTGTTGCCGCACCTAATATCAATCAATCAATCAATCAATCAATCTATCTATCTATTTATCTCCTAATTAATTGCTGTCTCACCTATTTATCACTTTCTTCTGTCGCTATATGACCTCACTGTTGCTGCACCTAATATCAATCAATCAATCAATCAATCAATCTTTCTATTTCTCTCTGTTAATTATATGATAAGGGTAATTAAGGTTGATTAGTTAGTTATTAAATAAAGCCTGGGATGGAAATAATTAAAGAGAGCATAAGAGAGTAAATGTAAATACTAAATTAATTATGTTTTGTTAATTTCCTACAAATAAATAAATAAATAAATAAATAAATATATAGATAAATAAAAAATAAAAGTAAAAATAAATAGATAAATAGATAAATAAATGGATAAATAAATAGATAAATAGATAAATAAATAAATAGATAAATAAAAAATAAAAATAAAAATAAATAGATAAATAAATAAATAAATAAATAAATAAATAAATAAATAAATAGATAAATTTATAAATAAATAGATAAATAAATAAATAAATAGATAAATAAATAGATAAATAGATAAATAGCCTTGTAAGTTGTGGACAGTAGTGGGGGACCAGCCTCGAATCCCCCTTACTGTGGACAACCCTGTGGGGGGGGGGGGATGGGGGTATATATATATATGTGTGTGTATAGCCTTGGAATAATAAACACAATAATAAAAAAATAAAATAATTGAAGGTAGAAGATAATAATAATAATAATAATAATAATAATAATAATAATAACAAGTTCAAAGGTGATAGTAGAAGATAAGATAGTAATAATAAACACAATAAATAATAAAATAAATTATAGTGGGAGATGATAAGATAGTAATGATAAATGATAATAGATGATAAGATAGTGATAAAAATACTACTACTACTACTACTACTACTACTACTACTACTACTACTACTACTACTACTACTACTACTAAAGACATTGAGCACAATAATAATATAGTAAAAATAATAAAGATAATAGGCACAAAAAAGATAATAGAAAATAATAAGATAAAAATAATAAAGATAAAAATAATGAAGATAATAAGCACAAAAATGATAATAGAAGAAAATAAGATAGTCAATAATAATAATAAAGATAATAAGCATCAAAGAAATAATAGAAGAAAATAAGATAGTCAAAATAAAGATAATAAGCACAAAAAAAAAAATATATCATATTCTGTTCGATCGTAAAAAAAAAAAAAAAAAATTCTCTGATTATAATGACAAGTTGAAGGTAATGTAAACAAAAGAAAGACTTATTTTTTTCCAAGTTATTTACGGTCATCATCCAGTCATAGTATAATAATAATATGCATTTATTTACTCTCTCGTTTTCTTGAGCGCATTTAATCAAAGAAAACGATAAAAGACGTGTAATTTTTAGCGTAAACTTCTGTAATTCTAATATATATTTTTTTCCTTTCAAGCATCGTATGGAAATAATTGTATAGATATGTCAACCTTTATCAACCAGTTACAATTATCGATAAAACCATTAAATTGGGCAATTGTTGAGACTCTATTGCTATCATATGAGCCAGAGAAGTGTAATAATAATAATAATAATAATAATAATAATAATAATAATAATAATAATAATAATAATAATCTTCACTTCTAGCTGACATATTAATTAATCAAACCTATTTTACTACAAGATCACCCATACACTTCCTCGTACGTGTAATAAACCAAATAACTTGCTGTTGTTGTTGTCTTCACTATGTGGGTGGTGGGCGTTGAGAGGATGGTGGTAGTAGTAGTAGTAGTAGTAGAGTAGTAGTAGTAGTAGTAGTAGTAGTAGTAGTAGTAGTAGTAGTAGCAGTAGCAGTAGTAGTAGTAGTAGTAGTAGTAGTAGTAGTAGTAGTAGTAGTAGTAGTAGTAGTTAGTTGTTGTTGTTGTTGTTGTAGTAGTAGTAGTAGTAGTAGTAGTAGTTGTAGTAGTAGTAGTAGTAGTAGTAGTAGTAGTAGTAGTAGTAGTAGTAGAGGTGGTGATATTATTTTATATATTATTTATTTTGCCACCTCTTGCCTTCCTTTGACCCTACAGACGTCATCTTCACCTCTGCAATAAAAACAACAACAAAATTATAAGAACTTGTTCACATAAGACGTTTCTGAAAAGGCAATTTGAAACTCTCCTTTAATCTCATCACCCCAACATGGAGTTATCCAAGAGTTGGCATGGTAACACAAAAAAGTCTCTTTCCTCGTTGGCTAGAGTGAGGTAATGAGGCAGCCTTCTACCTCCACTGCTATTCCTATATATTTTGTTTACAACGCAGCAGTAACCACTCTGTGTGTTCGCTGCTAATCCATTTTAAGGGGAGAGTATATTTTTGGTACATTGGAGTGCCTTGATTCCTCCAAAGTATGCCAGGAAACAGAACCAGATGAACAAAACTAATGGTGGTCTGTTGCTTGGAATAGTTTGGAGGAATCAGTTGCTCCAGATTTACCAACAGTATACTTCCCCCTTAAGTATCTCACAAACGTGCAGTTGTGCGGGTCATCTTACTACTCGCGTATTTTGGGAACCGCTGCCTTTACGTGTGAACAACTCCATAGACTGTCATTAACTTTGGAAACGCGCATATCAAATCGTGTGTTCAGAAATGCCTCGTGTAAACAGGACCTAAGAGTATAGTAATGGAATCAATGTTATGCAGTTATAACCATTTATGTAGGATTGGTTAAGTTTGGTTAGGTGATCCCTTTAATAATTCATTGCAATATATTATTTTAGTACATAGACTGGTCGTATGCAAGAACATCCGTGTATAGTGTTAACGATGGTGTGGTGGAAGTACGATGACTCCCTAGACACACTACAGAGCCATCGTATCGGTACCACGTCATCGTCATCACTATACACGGATGTTCTTTCATACGACCAGTCTATGTACTAAAATAATATATTGCAATGAATTATTAAAGGGATCACCTAACCAAACTTAACCAATTTAACCTAACCTAACCTAACCTAACTTTACCTAACCTAATCTAACTTTACCTAACCTAACCTAACCTAACCTAACCAAACTTAACCAATTAAACCTAACTTAACCTAACCTAACTATATCTAACCAAACCTCATCTAACCTAATCTAACCAAACCTAATCTAACCTAATCTAACCAACCAAACCAAACCTAACCTAACTTAACCTAACGTAACCAAACTTAACCAATTAAACCTAACGTAACTTTACCTAACCAACCTCACCAAACCAAACCTAACCACCCTAACCTAACCTAACCTAACCTAACCTAACCTAAATTAATATCAACTATGGTAATAACAATAATAACAATAATAAAAATAAGAACAGAGGCATATCACACTGACTGACTGACTGACTGACTGACTGACTGACTGACTAACTAACTAACTAACTAACTAACTAACTAACTAACTAACTGACTGACTGACTGACTGACTGACTGACTGACTGACTGACTGACTGACTAACTAACTAACTAACTGACTGACTAACTGACTGACTGACTGACTGACTGACTAACTAACTAACTAACTAACTAACTAACTAACTAACTAACTAACTAACTAACTAACTAACTAACTAACAAACTAACTAACTAACTAACTAACTAACTAACTAACACACTAACTAACTGACTGACTGACTGACTGACCTTTAGTTTAACAGAGTGTGTGGCATTGTATTGGATGTAGCCGTCCCTCCTTGATGCAAGACTTGAGGCATTTGTAGTGTTGACTTTGAGAAGCTCCTGTAACCAAACATAAACACATTACATTATTATCATTATAGGGGGGTGGGTGGGGTGTTTGTGTGTGGTATTTTTCTGTTTATATATACAGTATGTCTCTCTCGGTCTTTCTCTCGGTCTCTCGGTCTTCTCGGTCTCTCGGTCTCTCGTCTCTCTCTCTCTCTCTATCTCTCTCTCTCTCTCTCTCTATATATATATATATATACTATATATATATATATATATATATATATATATATATATATATATATATATATATACAGTACACTTTTGGTACATTAGAGCTCCTTGAATCCTCCAAAGTATGCCAGGAAACAGGACCAAACAGGGTGTCCGGAATTTTTTGCCCGAAAATTTGGCAAATGCATCCTTTATTAATTCTGAAAAGAAAATACTCTATTGATGTTGTCTTTTTTTTCTCTAGTTTAGCGGTAAATGAGACATTTAAATGTGTGACAAAACGTTAGGTAATGTACACAGAGGCAGCCCCGCGCCGCGCCCCGCAGCCCGTTGAGTTGCCAAGTCGGAATAAACGTACATTTTATTTCACATTTTACACGTTATTCTCAAAACTGTGTTATACTTATCAATCAATAATCATTAGACAGGACATTTTTATACAAGAGTATGTCACTTGAAAACAGGGTAGGCTTCATATAAAGTTCAAGAAATTCGAATAAAATAAGTAGGTTATACGGCAGATGGCACCCGAGGGGTGGAGAGATTTCCCACCTCACCGCCTGCCACAGTCACTGCCACACCTGGAGCCGTATTCACAAAAAACAAAGTTCACTCTTAACTTAAAATTTTGTTCGTAAGCATTTATTCATGGCAAGGACTAGGACCCGGCACTGCTTCGAAATCTTAATAAAAGCTCACACAAATAGAATAGCAAAACCATTCACTGCTTCGAAATGAACCTGAAACACTATGGTGAGGTCAGAATTGCAAACATACGAACAAGTCCAAACTCTAAAATGCTTTGTGAATACCGGCCCTGACACCCAGCAGCATTCTCCTGTAGCGAGGGTGGAAGGAAGAAGTATTCTACGGCGTTCTCCCACTCATTTCACTACAATGCCATTCACCTTCACCAACGCTGAGTACACAGATATGGTGCTCATCTACGGCTTTTGTGGATGGAGTGCTGAAGCATCAGTGAGGGAATACCGCTAAACTAGAGAAAAAAAAAGACAACATCAATAGAGTATTTTTTTTTCAGAATTAATAAAGGATGCATTTGCCAATTTTCGGGCAAAAAATTCCGGACACCCTGCAAGCCAACCAACCAAACAGTCCCACAACCAAACAGACATACAGAGAGAGAGAAACCCTACAACAAAACAACTCTAATAATACTCACTACGATCCATGGGGCCCCTTTGTCTACCACCCCACCACCTCTTCTGTGCCACCTTCATCACACCACCTGGGTAACGCTGCTGCTGCTGTGGTTGTATCTGCGTTGGGGAGGGACGTTTCTGCTTGATGTACAGTT
>JAWQEG010005272.1:0-2500 GCA_033782935.1 Petrolisthes cinctipes
GTGTGTGTGTGTGTGTGGAGGTAAATACGAGAGAGAGAGAGAGAGAGAGAGAGAGAGAGAGAGAGAGAGAGAGAGAGAGAGAGAGAGAGAGAGAGAGGTGTGGAGGACAGATTGAAAGGCGTTTGAGTGAGATGTAAGAGACAGAGTGAGTGAGGTGGTAAAGAGGTGAAAAGGATAGTGAGTGAATTGTGAGAGTGAAGGAAAGTGAGTGAGATGAGAGGACAGAGTGAAAGAGAGTGAGTGAATTGTAAAAGTGAAGGAAAGGGAGTGAGTGAATTGTGAGAGTGAAGGAAAGTGAGTGGGAAGAAAGAACAGAGTGAAAGAGAGTGATGTGAATTGTAAGAGTGAAGGAAAGGGAGTGAGTGAATTGTAAGAGTGAAGGAAAGGGAGTGAGTGAGTTGTGAGGACAGAGTGAAAGAGTGAGACGTGAGGGAGAGTAAGCGACGATTGATTACGACGTGTGAGAGGGATAGAGTGAAGGACAGTGTGTGAAGTGTTAAGGAGAGAGAGAGGAGAGAGAGAGAGGAGAGAGAGAGAGAGAGAGAGAGAGAGAGAGAGAGAGAGAGAGAGATAGACACGCACAGATAGTGAGATAGATAGATAGATAGATAATTAGACACACACACACACACATAGAGAGAGAGAGATAGATAGATAAATAAATAGACAGACAGACAGACACACAGATAGAGAGACTGATAGATAGATAATTAGAGAGAGAGAAAGAGAGAGTGTGTGAGAGAGAGAGACGGACAGACACACACACACACAGATATAAAGATAATTAGAGAGAGAGAGAGACGGAGAGACAGAGACACACACACACAGATAGAGAGATAGAGAGATAGAAAATTAGAGAGAGAGAGAGAGAGTGTGAGAGAGAGTGAGAGTGAGTGAGGGAAGTGTGTTGGACATACATACTGATAGAGGGAGGAGGCCAGTATGAACCTCATGTTATCAGTCCAGTCGAAGCTCCTCACGATCCGCTCTCTCTCTCTCTCTCTCTCTCTCTCTGATGACATCCCCCTTTCTGTCTGTCTGTCTGTCTGTCTGTCTATCTATCTCTCTATCTGTGTGTGTGTGTGTGTGTGTGTCTGTGTGTGTGTGTATCTCTCTCTCTCTCTCTCTCTCTCTCTCTCTCTCTCTCTCTCTCTCTCTCTCTCTCTCTCTCTCTCTCTCTCTCTCTCTCTCTCTCTCTTCATGCCCAAGCACAGTAATGATAGTATTACATGGTGTAGCCTACAAGGACGTCAATACACTGTCAGGTTTACTCACGGCACCTCCCCTCAATTACTACATAATAACAATAATTTTGACACGTGCGCATTACAAGTGTACAGTCGGCGGCCAAAAATCGTGTCCGCCTCACTCACCACCTCTTCAAAGATAACATACAGGTTAATAATCATCGAATAAATACTTTGACCATACAGAAATACAATATCCAGGGTGTAAATTAATATACATCTCTGTTTTTTTAGTTACGAACCCAAGAAGCTTATATTTCCATACTTACTTACTTAATGCATGACTTGGCAGATGTAGCGACAGGAAAATTTTGTCGCCGACTGTACACACATACATTACATCAATTAATTAAGGGGATAGTATCGTGTTGGAAGGAAAATTTGGAGTAACTGCTCATTCCTCCAAACAATTATATATACGAGCAACAAGGCACCATTATTTTTGCTTGCTAATCAGGTCGTGTTTCCTGGCAGGCATACTTTGGAGGAATCAAAGAGTTTCAATATAACAAAAGTGTATTACCCCCTTAAATTCACGTGTAGGCTATTCCCCCCTTTGATAAATAAATAAATAAAACAATGCCTCATACTGTATATACTTCCACACACATTGCTCTATCTCTCTATACATAAATTCCTTGACATTACATAGCCGCTGTATACATTTTCGTACAATTAAAATAAACATACACCAACTACTATATACACACAGAGAATGGTGAAAGAAGGGAGTGTTACGACAGCCTATTCTCCACCAACCACCATGCATATTCAATGACCTGCATTGCTATCACCATATGTCACACATAGACTGAGTCGCACACATACAAACACACACACACACCCGCATCTCACCCGCCACTCCAGTACACATACACATATACATATACACACGTACACACACACACACATATATATATACTCAAACACACATATATATACACAGCCACACACATATATACATACAATAACACACACACACACACACACACACATATGTACGATTATATGAAAAAGATTATATCTCTCTTCCATTACATATGTGTGTGTGTGTGTGTGTATTAGTGTCAGTGTAGTACATGCGCAGTGAGGCTCCTGTGGGTAAAATGGTTCGTAATAAACCTAAACGGGTAGGCCTAAGATCTTCATCAAACGGATACAACTCATACTGTTTTTTTTTTTTTTTTTTTTTTCTTATCAATAGTAGGTAAAGGAGATAATTTTTTCTGGTTACCAACAAATGCCTCCACATC
>JAWQEG010005272.1:5000-80000 GCA_033782935.1 Petrolisthes cinctipes
ATGTAGATGAAAAAAGGATGGTGAGGGATAAAAAGAAATTGTGCAGAAGGATGTAATACAGGAGGAAGAAAAAGGATGAGGAAGATAACAGAAGGATGAATGAAGGATGGATGGAAGAATGAAGGATGAAGGAATGAAAGGATGAAGGATAAGGAAGATTACAAAAAGGATGAAGGAGAGGATGGATTAAGGATAAATAAATAGCAGAAGGAAGAAGGATGAATGAAGGATGAGAAAGATTACAGAAGGATGAAGGAAAGGATGGATGATTTATGTTGAAGTTACAGAAGGATGGAAGGATGGAAGGATGAAGGAAGGCATGGTAAACTTCCACTGTATTGATTCCTTCCTTCTCTCTCTCTCTCTCTCTCTCTCTCTCTCTCTCTCTCTCTCTCTCTCTCTCTCTCTCTCTCTCTCTCTCTCTCTCTCTCTCTCTCTCTCTCTCTCTCTCTCTCTCTCCCCTTTCCTTCCTTCCTTCCCTTGTAGTCCCGAGCCTCCTCACTTTTCCCTCCTACTCTTCTTCTCCTCTCTTCCCTTCCTCTCCTTCTCTCATTTACCTCTCTATCTCCCCTGTCTCCTCCTTAATTAATTTCCTCTCCCCTTATTCTCCTCCAAAGTATGCCAGGAAACAGGAAATTGGAGATAAATGAGTCCTTCAAATATTGCCACGAAACACCACCTACATTGAATGAGCTTGTTTCGTGGCATGGTCAGGAGGAATCAGAAGCCTCCAATTTTCATCCTTAAGTTGGTATAGGACAGTGTTGATGGTATACCTGGGGCGACTGATTCCTCCAAACTATTCCAAGCAACAGGACACCATTATTCTTGTTAATCTGGCCCTGTTTCCTGGCATACTTTGGAGGAATCAAGGCACTCTAATGTACCAGAATTTTGTATATATTGTCCACTTGAAAATTAGCAAAAGTTCATTATAAATCACGGTTTGCAGTTGGAACATTTTTATTATTATTATTATTATTATTATTATTATTATTATTATTATTATTATTATTATTATTATTATTATTATTATTATTATTATTATTATTATTATTATTATTTTATTTTTTTACCCGAATTACAGGGATCGACCTCATTTTTGTATCACTGTACAGAACACCCTCGATACAATACGATTAGAGTTAGCACTATCCTTTTAACACGGACTCGGTAAATAGCTTAGTCTGTGTGGTAATGCATAACAGAAGCCTGAGCATATATTTGGTGGTCTTCAACGAGTGTAGAATGAAGCATTAGGTAATGAATAACATGCACAAGCCTGGGAAATCATTTGGTGGTCTTCAATGAGTGTAAAATGAAGTGCATGGTATGTAAATGAATAACACAAGCCTGGGAAAACATGTGATGATCTTCAATGAGTGTAAAATGAAGTGGTGTGGCTGGATGCAAATATTTATTCACTGTATAATTATGGAGTGTCTACAGTGTAACAAGAGTAATATTACTCTCATATAATTTACACAAGTGCTTGACAGAGAGTAGAGTGAAGGCAGACATGTAGGGCTGTGTTAAGGGGATGGTATAGTTGTGGTACATTGGAGCTCCTAAATTCCTCCATAGTATGCCAGGAATCAGGATCAGATTGATAAATGTATTGGTGGCCTGTTGCTTGGAGTGGTTTGGAGGAATCAGTTGCTCCAGATTTATCACCAACACTGTACTATATGCACCTTTAAAGTTGCGTTACTGAGCTAAACACAAACACACACACACACACACACACTATACCACACACCCCTTATAACACACACACACACACACACACACACACACACACACACACGCTATATCACACACCCCTTATAACACACACACACACACACACACACACACACACACACACACACACATACTGCTACATGCTGCTTTGAGAGAAAAAATTTAATATAGTAACCATAGATTTATCATACACTTTTGGGATATTAGAACCTCTTTACTCCTCCTAATTATTCCCGGAAACTTAACTCGATTAACAAAAGTAATGGCGACCGACTTGTTGCTCGGAATAGTATGGAGGAATCAGTAATTACTCCAGATTCACCAACAAACACTGTACTTAATTATGAGACCCTGTGATGTAGGTAGAAAATTGGAGGATAGCAAGTCCTTCAAATATTGCCACGAAACACCACCTATAATGAAGGATCTTGTTTTGTATCATGGTCAGGAGGAATCAGAAGCCTCCAAATTTTCATACACGATCACAGGGTCCTTAAGGGATAAAAACTAACTAACTAACTAACTAACTAGCTAACTTTTTTAATTGACTGCACCTGTATACACTATGACACCCATGTACCCGGGTTAATTAAGACAATCAGTAAAGAGATAATTTACTGTATCATTTTTTGCTACAAATTTCCAAAACTGGTATTCCTCAATAATAGAGAATTATAATGAAGCCAGGATTATTATTATTATTATTATCATTTATGTATATATTTTTTTTGGAAGGAATGAGAGTGAAATATTACTGGTTGGTCCCTTAGACTTTTCTTGTGTTTTTTTTTTTTGTGTGTGTGTGTGTGTGTGTGTGTGTGTGTGTGTGTGTGTGTGTGTGTGTGTGTGTGTGTGTGTGTGTGTGTTTGGTAGAGGTTTACATAAATTCACACACTCTTGGTACATACATTGGCTTGTCTTGCTTCCTCCAAAGTATGCCAGGAAACAGGATCAGCAGAGCAAAAAATAATGGTGTTCTGTTGCTTGGAATAGTTTGGAGGAATCATTTGCTCCAGATTTATCAAAAGCGTAATATCATCCCCTGAATACATTTTTTTAAGGAGGTAGTTAGTACAGTGTTGGTAAATTTGGAGTAACTGATTCATCCAAACTACTCGAAGCAACAGGCCACCATTAGTTTTCTTAATCTGGTCCTGTTTCCTGAAATACTTTGGAGGAATCAAGGAAGTCCAGTATATCAAAAGTGTACTGTCCCCTTAATTAACCCGTCTTTATAAGGAAGGGGTCGCTGTTGTTGATGAGTCGCCTACACCTGCTTCCATCGCCTGTCATGTTGGTATCCAGGCCCTTTTCTCTCATAATTATCCGCTGCAATCTAATCTTTCCATCTTGTCTTGGGTCTTCCTCTCCTCCTTCTTCCCTGTACTTCCATATCAAGAGGTTAATACACTTTTTGTACATTGGAGCGCCTTGATTCCTCCAAAGTATGTCAGGAAACCGAACCAATAAATAACTCAAATGGTATCTCGTTTCTTGGAATAGTTTGGAGGATTCAGTTGCTGCAGATTTACCAACAACAACAGTGTAGCCTACTATATACATACCCTCCTCAAGTAAGTGCTCTCCTCTCGTCACTTTCTCCATCCCTTCTCATAACGTGTCTATACCATCTAAGTCTAAAGAACCTCTTGTGTCTTCTTCGAAATTCCTACTACCTTTATTCTTCCTCTAATCATTGTATTCCTGATTCTATCCTCCCTTGTCATGCCACACATCCATTGCAGCATCCTCATTTCTACTACCTTCACTGTTCATCTAATCCTTGTATTCCTGATCCTATCCTCCCTTGTCACGCCACATATCCATCGCAGCATCCTCATTTCAGCTACTTCCATTCTCCTCTCGCTTACTCTTTTCACAGATTCTGCCTCCGCCCCGTACGTCATTGTTGTTCTTACCACAGTTTTGTACACCTTCCCCTTTAGTTTCACTGGCATTTTTCTGTCACACAATACTCCTGATACCATTCTTTCTCCAGCTTCTCCATCCAACTTGAAAGCTTCCAGTTATTTCCTTCTCTTCACTACCATCTGCTGACAGTCGATCCCAGGTATTTAAATGCCTCTACCCTCCTCAACTCCCCCCCATCCAGCCTGATACTTTCACTTATATCTTGTTCCTGTTCTGTGCACATCATATATTCAGTCTTGTTCTACTTATTTTAATTTCTCTACTCTCCAGTGCAAATCTCCACTCCTCCAATCTGAGCTCTACCCCTTCTCTTGTCTCACTCACCAGCACCACGTCATCAGCATACAGTATGTCCCACAGTGTCCCCTCTCTTACATTCTTTGTCAATACGTCGAATACTAGGTTGAAAAGGAGAGGGCTCAGCGTAGAACCCTGATGCAGCCCCACCTCCACTTCAAAACTGTCCGTCAAGCCCACTCCACTCCTCACTCGTGTTTTGACATTCCTGAACATTTATTTCCTTTTTCCTTGAAGATGGGTAGGTAGCAGCACATTTTTCCTCCACTCATCTGCTCATTCCACTTCTTCTCTCTCTACACATCTCGTTTGCCCTGGGTATGGTATTCCATGATGATCCCGTGGGTTCTCCTCGTTTAACAGGCCCCTAAACTAAACTACACCTTCCATCTCTGTTGTATCTTCATCCCATCATTTATTACAACACCCTTAATTCATTTTGTCGACATGAATTATTGGATTTTAAAAGGTCTGGAATTATCGTGTGCAAGTCGGGACAAATTATATACGGTATATACCACGGTCGAGAGAATACACCCTGGTATATACAATAACGTAATTGCCCTGGTAACTGAAGCCGTTCCCAGGAAACCGCGCTCCCTTGGTGGGGGCGGGTGGATTTTGTGGTGGTTTGGTCCTGGTTTAGCCCCCATAGCTTCCTTCCTTGGTATCCCTGGGGGTGGTCCCACGACGTAGACGCCGCCACTCCAGCAGGACCGTTTCACAGTAGATTATAGTACGTCAGTTGTATTCATTAAAAAGAATATAGTTTTTCCTTGTACTTCGTCCATGTTATTCTTATAATAAAATTCATAATAACTACAAAGTAATGTGTTTTCATTGCCTACTGTGTAGTCTATGAGGAATTATTATAAGCCATAGGGTGACAATGATTCTGAAATTGTGTTAATTAAAACAATTCTGACGCAAAAGTAGTAAAAATGGCGTAATCGGAATGTTGCCAGATATGAAAATTTTTCCCTAGATATGGAAAATTAGAGGTACCAATGGGGAAATTATATAAAGATTGTTCAACCACAAATAGGAAAATTTCTACCAGACGAAATATCAAGATGATAAATGTACGATTATCTTCAAGAGTAAACATAAAATTTGTGAGGTAAATAAGGATATTGATAGTAAATATACGACTGTCTTCAGGAATAAACAGGTAATTTGTGAGGTAAAAAGGGAAATACTGTATGTTGAAGTTGAGGCAAAAAGGGGGATTCTGATGTTGAAGCTGAGGTAAATAGGGAAATTCTGATGTTGAAGCTGAGATAAAAAGGGAAATTCTAATGTTGAACCTGGGGAAATAGCGTCAAGCAGATCTGGCAACACTGGTACTCAGCTGTTAAGTGTAAATAAAGATGGAGCTTGGCGACCCCCTCAGTGAAATTTGTTCTCCTGAAGATTTAAAGGTATGTTTTAACTGATACTTCATAACTATGTGTGTGTTTTGTCACTAGCTAATATAGGGTTTTGCAATATTTGGTGATTTCTTGATTATTAATACCAAATATATATAATCTAATTACTGAAGTACTTACCTGATACGACTCGTGAGTATGAATCATCAATACCAAGAAACTTTAATGAAGGAAACTGTTGAACATTTTACAGGATGTTTATTGAGTATATTCAGTAAATATTGAATGAATTACCGTTATTGCGTACGTTTTTTCTACCTTCATTACCCACTTATTTAGACCATTCTAAGACTATTTTCTTCTATGGCATTTCCTCCGCAAATGCCCCATTTCCAAGATAGGGCATTTTGAAATTAGCCTGACCTTACCTAACCTAACCTAGACCGCATCAGACTACCGGGACCTAACCTGGGCAAACTACCGGGAAATAATCGTGATAAAGTACAATAAATGACAGGGGTAAAATACTGGGACCCAGCCGGATCTGGCAACACTGCTACAAAACGGTAATTCTTTCAATAAATACCGTATATTCTAGGTAGGGACAGAATTTTTGGTAATTATCTATTCTATTGCCGTTTTGTATTACGATGTTATACCGCATTTTGGAATTAGCCTGACCTTACCTAACCTAACTTAGATCGCTTCAGACTACCGGGACCTAACCTGGGCAAACTACCGGGAACTAACCGTGGTAACGAACCAGGACCTGACCGGGGCAAAATACCGTGACCTAACTGGATCTGGCAACACTGCTATAAAACAGCAGTATTCTAGATATATACCAATTTTTGTTCTTTTTAATGTTTTTCCCACTTTAATTCGGATCTATGGGATTGATATAGTTTTTGTAAGATGGTTTTACAGCTGGATGGATTAATATTGTCAATCTAACTTACTGGAAATGGAAAATACACTGTTTTCCTTTATTTTTAGTTTCATCATTCCCGTTCTTATCTAGGTTGAGTTTAAGAAGGGGAATAATGACCCACAGAAAAGGGAGATAAGGACTAATTTGCTTCATATTTTGATTGGCTATTGTTTTTGCTGTATGAAGAAAAGTATTCGGTGTGACACAGTTCATTTTGATCATGATTGATTTCCCACCTATGCTTGCCCAGGTTAGGTCCCGGTAGTTAGTTAGGTCCTGGTACCGAGTCTGCCCTGGTCCAGATTAGGTTAGGTTTGGTCAGGTAAATTCAAACTAATTCTGAAACATATAAATATTAACTATTTAAAGGGGTAGTACAGTGTTAGTAAATCTGGAGTAGCTGATTCATCCAAACTATTAGAAGCAACAGGCCACCATTATTTTTCTTAATCTGGTCCTGTTTCCTGACATACTTTGGAGGAATCAAGGTAGTCCAGTATATCAAAAGTGTACTGTCCCCTTAATGTGTTATTTACTTATTTATCACCTCATTCCAATCTCTTGGGGAGTGGGGGGGGGGGTGAATCAAACATGATCAAAAGTGCATGGGCATACTTGTATTTCATCATATAAAAATAGGGAATGATGTAATATTCCTAAAAAGTTTGGAAAATAATGTTTTCCATTTCTATGGCATTTCTTAAACTTTCCTGAACAAGAGCCACAGAAAAAAAATGAAAAAAGCTTTCATTTTTTTCTCTTTTATTTTTGTCGTCATTGTTTGGGTTTCGTAAACTTTACCTCCCTCCCCCCACCCCCACCCCCACCCCCCACCCCCAAAAAATGTTCAGTTACATATGACTGTCGCACTGGGAATGACTTCGTAAAGCATAAACAACCCCCAACAAAAATCTGAGGGATATTTGGCTCTTCTTAGCTCTGTCTATTATGGGTTAAAATGAAAAGGCAATGGTGCATTTTGACCATGTTTGATCCCCAAGAAATTGGATGACCCACACAATGAGGGCAGTATTTTTGTTATTGATATTTTGATTACAGACAGCAAATTTAGACATTTAATGTTGGAGATATCAGTGTGACAAACTTACATTACTCTCACTTTCTTGTACAGGTGTTTGAGAGACGATACAATGAAGAAGTATGCAAAGGTCCAGTTTCTAGCAAGACCCAGTTTGAATATTCTTGCTTCTTAGTTCGCAGCAAGTGAGTCCTTGGCTTTCATTATAAAATATATTGGTTTGTCCAAAGCAAAATTATTTTATGAAGGTTCCTCAGAATTGCATCAGTTATTACTGTATACCAGTAGTAAGATGTAATTAGTAGATAGTGATATGTTTCAATAAATGCTTCCCAAGGTTATGCACAACTTTTTCAGTACACCCTCAGTGTGATAGAGAGAAATTGGTGAGGGAAAGCCAGCTTGTTCATTTTTCGGAGCAAACGAAATCTCAGTTTGCAACTTTTCTTATAACTTTAATCACATTTTTAATTAAGCTTATGTTTTACTTAAGCTTATGTTTATACAGTATTTCATATATTAAGATTTATTGTTTACATCTTACCGTATAAATATTTTTCTATTTTTGTTTCATGAATTTGAAGTCAGTTCCCCCCACCAGGTACCCAGCAGATATCGAACGAGGCATCATGTTATTGGAAGAACTATACAAAAATCCTGATGAGACTGGAAAAAGAGATTACATCTATTATCTGGCTATAGGAAATGCCCGACTCAAGGTAAAACTATATCTCAGAATTGTAGTAACCATTATAATATTGTACGTTTTCACTCAGTATTGTACAGTAGTTTGATATTGCTGATAAAAATTGCATCCTCTTCCATGTTTTCCATCAACCACTGGATAACTTCCTTTCCCATTGCATAATGTGTGGATTGAATATGGTGTGACTAAGTAGATGAAGCTGAAATTTTACCCAGAATAAAAGAGGTAAAAATATAGGTAATCAAGCTTGACAGGAGGAAAAATGGGCAATGCTGAATCTGAATGAGTATTGTGGGAATGTACATGTTCTTGTCATTTGTAAGGATGCTTATGGGACATGAGCTAATCTGAGTTCTGAAAGAAAGCTATGTATGTTTTATTGAAAAGTAATTTAATACTGTACAACAAGCTATATCAGGAAACAGACTGCTGGTACCTCAGTAATGTATATGAGTAAGAGATCTGTTTCATTGCATCGGTTGGAGGAATCGGTAACTCCTCATGTTCTTGAGAAAAGACCAACCACCTCATAACTAACCTTAGGGAAACAGAAATGGCATTTCTTGCAGACTACCTCCCCTGGGTGTTACTCAGGTGCTCATTTTACCAACTAACCCTGTAAGAGTGGATGAAAAACTGAGGTGACTATTGCCTGTGCCCCTCTGAGATTAAAACCGTGACAGCATGATGCAACAAAACAAGCAGTCTGCAATGCTGACCACTCGATCCAGGTACACATTGCATAACCATGGTGACATCACACATCTTTGTTTCACTCCATCCATGCTCAACCCCATAGTGCCTGTAGTGATGTGGGCAGTACTTTAGGGTTTTGGCTCCCCTTCGGCCCCAGCCAATCCCTTTCAATTCTTCAACTGTCCCTCTTTTCTTTCTATTTCTTTCCTGCTTGCTGTCTCACCAGTCCATCACCTTCTGGTGCTAAATGACCTCGCTGTTGCGGCGCCTAATATCGATCAGTCAATCAATCCATCCATTCTCACACAAGCCACACAACTGTTATAGAAGCCCTTTCTGCATTCAGCAGCCTTTCCGCTGTACCATGCATTTGTATTCTGTATCCCCTCTATCCTTACTTTTCTCGAAATGTTCACAGTCCACAAGTATGTATAATGTTCACAAGCTTTCTCCCCATTATTAATAGATATGAATTGCTACTTTTTGTGTTTTTACTAGGAGTATCAGATTGCCCTGAAGTACTTGAAAGGGTTGCTGCAAGTGGAGCCATCCAACAGACAAGTGCTGGAGTTAGAGACATGTATCAAGAAAAGGATGGATAACGGTGAGTGGTACTCACTTAAAGTTAAAATTAATATTTCGAGAAATTTACCTATGTTGGTGTACCTAATTTGCCTAATAGGTGTACCAAAGTGGTTATTTTTTATCCTCTCGGGCTTCTCAAATTAATTGTAAATGGTCTTTTGTTTCAAGATTTTTTACCCAAGTAACCAGAAAAAAAGTTAAAAATGGATGGAATCATTGTTCAGCTTGCAGTATTTTCCAACTTTATTTTTTCAGTGATGCGTTGTTTTTTAAATATTTAAAGTGCATATTCATTGATGGCCAGGCCAAGACACTGAAAGGCATAATGACCCAATAGTATGGAAAAGATGTAAAAAACAAGGAAGACATGACTAACATAAAATAAAAAGAAGAGAGAAATCTTAGTAATTCAATCAGACCCATAACTTTACTAGCCCTCATTGAAGAAGGTTCGTATAAATCAAGAGATCTCAAGACATGATCTTAGTAATCTTAGGATTACTATATCCTGCCATGCTTAAAGGCTTTAGTGATAGAGATGATCCCCAAATGAGGGCATGTACATGTGCCCTCACATTTGCATTGCCTTTACATTCTTTCTCGTAGATTCTTATGCTTTTCCTTCTCCAATTTGCAGAGGCCCTGAAGGGAGCAGCCATAGCAGGAGGAGCACTCATTGGTTTGGGAGCTATAATAGGTCTTGGTGTTGCTCTTGGTAAAGTGAAAAAGTAAGGTTTGTCTGTAGAAGCATGTTTCTACTTGAACCCCTCTGATATTGTTTAGCAGACTATTTTGATATGGAGATGAATATTACAGTTCCTTTCAGATTTTAGTATTGTTCCTCACTGCGAGGATTCATTCCGTTGTTTTCTCTATGCTTACACATGTATACAATATAATGTGGTTAGCATCCATACAGTTTTTAGTGGCTTATTGTTTACTTCACACCATCAGTACATCCTCTAGCTGCTAAGGGCTGATATTCTTAAAGTTATGAACATTCTTAATGTAATTCGAAACGAGGATTGAAAGAAATATGAAGGTTGCAGAGAACTTCCAGTCCTCAATAATGTCCTTAGGGCTTATGTGTCTGTCAAATTAATTTCATTACATGAATACCACCCTCGAGCTTTCATACTACCATCAATCTTGCCAGCGATGGTGATGAGAAAAATATATAAGGAATTGGGTCCTAGTTAAAGGTTATGTACTGTATCTATATTGATGTGTCTATTATGTGATTTATTTTTATAAATCCAGTGTAAATAGAAACCAGTACATCAACAGCATTGATGAATGTTAGTTTATTGCTGTACATATTGAACACTTACTTCTTTTGATGTTCTGCATTTTGTTTTCCATTTGTCATTCTACAAGCTGGTAATCATGAGTCATATCCTGATTGTGTTGCGGTATAGTACAGTACATCCTATGAATGTGTAAAAGGAAAAGACTTATACCTGACTTTCTTTTTCACAAAACTCATTATTATAAACAAAAATGAAATTATTGATCTCATTATCCTTAGTATCAAAGCTGTAATCATAATTACTTACCTTATCTTTTGTGATACTGAAAAAATACTTGATTCATGGAAGAAGCCAGATATTCTAAAATATGGAATGGGTACTGAAAGTGACCACTGATAATGGCTGATCTGACTATATAATCTGTGTTGTTGCATTCTTTTTCTGGGCCCTGTTGCTCCTACACCTTGGGGTAAAAGGGAAATAAGGTGATGAATACCTGGTATTTATTTACATTATTATATCCTGTACTGTAATGTCTTTGAAGATGGTGTTAGTGTGCTGTCATATTGAGACATTATTATCTTTGTTTTATCAGTGATGTTTGGGTTTTATCATTCTAATACAACTTTACTTTTTATACATAGATATGATATTCCCCCTTCCCTAGAGGACTACTATGGTATTTAGAGAGGGAACAAAAATTGTTTAGAACTACTGTATACATGGTGTCAAAACTGTAGCAAAATTGTCTGGCAATAGCAGTATAAGATATGTATGGTTAAAGAAGTTCCAGGCAGTTAGATCATTGAGTAGAAGAACTATGTAAAGAATATAGGTGTTTATCAAATAAACCCACAACATATATAAGTGGCACTAAGCTATTAGTCCTAAATTACGTAAAATGTTTATTTAATATCACTAATGGCTGATAAGGCAGATTTTAAATAAAAAAGCACAAACATTGAATCAGTGTTTATTTATTTAACTAATATTCAAAGTAAGTTTGCATAGACAGCATAGTACAGCTTGACCCAAAGATATATGAAAGAAACAGAGAAAAGGAGTAAAATGGAAGGATAAGAATTATAGTAAAATGGGAATGATAAGAATTATTGTAAAAATGGGAGGGATAATAATTATAGTAAAAATGGGAAGGATAAGATAGTAAAAATAGGAAGGATGAGAATTATTGTAAAAATGGGAAGGATAAGATTTATAGTCTACTTACTGATTAATGCAAATGACAGGACAGCAAGACAAGAATTGTTGGAAATAATAATAAGGAATGATCATGGAAGAAATGTGGCAAATGTTTACATGATTTGGTTTGGGAGGTGTCCGAGTTGGTCCTAAGAGCTATCTTGGAAAACATCCGTGGTGTATACGATGGCATGGTATCGGTACGACGGCCCGGGCTCTGTTAAGCCCGTGTCACACGAGAGATATTTTCTGGCATCTTTTGGTATTTTACTACCAAAAGATGCTCGTACTGGTGGCAAAAAGTGCGCGTGTATAGTCACACGGTCGATTCGTCTACCAGCATCTTCCACTGGCGTCTTCCCACAAACCAAAACAATCACTGAGTCACTTGGTAGACCATTCATTGCAATACTTCCACAATAATGACCTCTCTTTTTATAAAACCTGTGTAAGAATTCATGTGGTCAACATACTATGCACTCATAGTAACAGTAATGTCTGGTTTGTGAGGCTTACAATCCGTTCTGCCAGCTGGCCCATAATCTGAGCAGTGAGAATAATTAAGGAAGGATTCTCTTGCGACCGGGCTCCTAACTTTAGCAACGTGTGATTGGCTGTCCAAACTTCCCATATCTCAGAAATTTTGATCTAGTATGCCTTAAATAAAGTATCTGACACGTTATTATGTTTTTAATGTAACAAATATTATTATATAATAGCCAAATGACCAGCAAAAACTGTACCGGTATATTAGGGGAAAAACTTGGTTTGTTCATTAGGCTACGGAGTTACTGTATCGTTCGAATCTATTCATTTTAGGTCAAGATACACCATAAATATAAATGAAAACAAAGTTAATACATGTTATTTTTTGTAATTTTGATTATTTTTTAACAAGATTCAATACAATTTGAAAATCTAAAGCCTGTAATAGCCTCACGAAGTAACTAAAGAAATTAAGGTATTTATTGAAAGAATTACCGTTTTGCAGCAGTGTTGCCAGATCCGGCTGGGTTCCAGTATTTTTCCCCAGTCATTTATTGTACTTTATCACGATTATTTCCCGGTAGTTTGCCCGGGTTAGGTCCCGGTAGTTTGCCCAGGTTAGGTCCCGGTAGTCTGATGCAGTCTAGGTTAGGTTAGGTAAGGTCAGGCTAATTTCAAAATGCCCCATTTGAATATGCCCTATCTTGGAAATGGGGCATTTGCGGAGGAAATGCCATAGAAGAAAATAGGGTATTTATTGAAAGAATTACCGTTTTGTAGCAGTGTTGCCAGATCCGGCTGGGTCCCAGTATTTTACCCCTGTCATTTATTGTACTTTATCACGATTATTTCCCGGTAGTTTGCCCAGGTTAGGTCCCGGTAGTCTGATGCGGTCTAGGTCAGGTCAGGTAAGGTCAGACTAATTTCAAAATGCCCTATCTTAGAAATGGGGAATTTGCGGAGGAAATGCCATAGAAGAAAATAGTCTTAGAAAGGTCTAAATAAGTGGGTAATGAAGGTAGAAAAAACGTACGCAATAACGGTAATTCATTCATTATTTACCGAAAATAGTCTTAGAATGGTCTAAATTAGTGGGTTATGAAGGTAGAAAAACCGTATGCAATAACGGTAATTCTTTCAATATTTACCGAAATTAAGGATAAGGACCAAGTCATAATAGCATCCCTGGACCAACCTACATTTGCCATTTATCTCGATTTTAAACGAAATGTGAAGAGCTGAGGAGTCACTATATGTACTGTGCGTCGTGGTCTGCAGCTCCAGTATGTAAACAAAGGGCGTACTGGCGGCAAGAAGACGATCATGAGCGTCTTCCCGTTTGCTACCAAAAGATGCCCGTACGAGCATCTTTTGCTACCAAAATACCAAAAGATGCCGGAAAAAGTGTCCGTGTGACATGGGCTTTATTATCTGTCTATGAAGCCATCGTATGTACCACAAAGGTTCTTAGGCCCTAAGGCCTAAGCCTTACTATCTCTCCCATATACCATAGGGAGTGGTTTATTGTTTCCTCTTCAATTATTCAATACTCTTAATTAAAGATTATTTACGAAGATAATATTCGTTAAAAAAAATACCGTTGAAAATATAAAACGGTCGATCTCTCAACATAATAATAACATTGCGCTCAAGTACCTATTCCCGCAAAGTTGCAAACATTTATTATTCCTATTTGTGAATGTGTGGATCATATATTTTTGTATATTATCTATTTAGAATGATATATAAATATGAAATTACCAACCACTATTCATTGCTCATGTACTGGGATTGTCATAGATTTAACTAGCATTAATTGGTCTTCCATTCTATTCTTATTTGGCGTTATAATTGGCAATAATTATACTGTATTTGCATGGAAGAATGTAGTACAGTATAAGGAAGTATAGTGGTATACACAATAAAAGTCAGAACAAACATTTTTATATGAATTTCGATATCACAATTATGGGACTGTTATAATAATAGCGCTTGGCGGATTGCGACTTTGGTATTAGGCACTTCTTCGCTCATTTCGCATTGCAAATTAATAGGAACTGAACGACGAATAGAAATTTTCCTCGAAGAAATAGTTTAACAATAGAAAGGAAAAATACGTGTTGTATAAATTTCGTGAGGGTAGTCGACCAACAGCCACGTAGCAGACGAAATCACACCAGTGTTGCCAAATATGGAGAATTTTTCTTAGACATGGGAAATTTGAGGTTTTAATAGAAAAAAAATATAAAGATTGTTGAAGAGTAAATGGGGAAATTATATACAGTTATTCAAGAAAAATGGGGAAATTATATACAGATTGTTCCAGAGTAAAATGGGGAAATTATAACTGATTGTTCCAGAGTTAAATGGGGAAATTATATTGTAGCAGACACCAAGCACCTGCCACTGGGAGCCACCATGACACCTGCTCGCTCAGCTAACCAAACGAGATAAAAGGAGCGGACGCGCCAAGCTCCAGTCACTTACTCACCTCTTGCCTCTGCCGCCCACCTCGCCCGCTGCTACTTTACCAAGTAGAGTAGCAGCTGTCTCTCCACTCGGCCATGGCAGACAAGTCTCACTCTCTACAAGGTGTTTGCCCTCTACAACCACAACCCTCGCTTATCTTGCTACTGAGTCTCACTAGCGTGAGAACCAACCTTTGTAACTATACCAATAAATTGTTATCGTGTACAATCGAGTCTGTTCTCCCCAATAGTAACACAACACCCTGTTGTTACAATATATAAAGTTTGTTCAAGAGTAAATAGGGAAATTTCTACCAGACTAAATATATCAATAAGATGGCAAATATGAAAATATCTTCAAGAGTAAACAGGAAATTTGTTAGGTTAAAAAAAGTGAAATTAATGGTAAATGCACGAATATTTTCAAGAGTAAAAACAGGGAATTCTTGAGGTAACAAAAGGGAAATTTTTATCTTGAAGCTGGGGAAATTTCGTCAAGCAAACCTGGTAACACTGCACCAGACACAACAACAGGACAGGAGGATTATTTTGGAAGTTATTATTATTATATATATGTATCACAACCAGATTTTATATTTCGTTACAGTGGATCTTGTTGTTGTTTACTTGTTTGTTGTGTCATACTTCCACAACAACAAGAAAAAAATAATAAATATGTAAGTACTAATGTTTATTTGTTTGTTTATTTTTACGAGGGAGTGACAGGTTGTTTGTATGTTGTTATGGTAGTAATTATTGTTGTTATTTTTGTTGTTAAATATGAAGGAAATACAAGGTAGATAATGGTATATTATAGCACAGTGAAAATAATAATGGTATTTATTGAAAGAATTACCGTTTTGCAGCAGTGTTGCCAGATCTGGCTGGGTCCCAGTATTTTACCCCTGTCATTTATTGTACTTTATCACGATTATTTCCCGGTAGTTTGCCCAGGTTAGGTCCCGGTAGTCTGATGCGGTCTAGGTTAGGTTAGGTTAGGTTAGGTCAGGTCAGGTAAGGTCAGGCTAATTTCAAAATGCCCCATTTGAATATGCCCTATCTTGGAAATGGGGCATTTGCGGAGAAAATGCTGTAGAAGAAAATAGTCTTAGAATGGTCTAAATAAGTGAGGGTATTTATTGAAAGAATTACCATTTTGCAGCAGTGTTGCCAGATCCGGCTGAGTCCCAGTATTTTGCCCAGGTCATTTTCTGTACTTTATCACGATTATTTCCGGGTAGTTTGCCCAGGTTAGGTTCCGGTAGTCTGCCCAGGTTAGGTCCCGGTAGTCTGATGCGGTCTAGGTTAGGTTAGGTCAGGTCAGGTAAGGTCAGGCTAATTTCAAAGTGCCCCATTTGAATATGCCCTATTTTGGAAATGGGGCATTTGCAGAGGAAATGCCATAGAAGAAAATAGTCTTAGAATGGTCTAAATAAGTGGGTAATGAAGGTAGAAAAACCGTACCCAATAACGGTAATTCATTCAATATTTACCTAAGTGGGTAATGAAGGTAGAAAAAACGTACGCAATAACGGTAATTCTTTCAATGTTTACCATAATGGTATTTAATAATAATGTGATAATTATATTTATCATTTTTGTATTTATCTAACTAGTATATTGCCGTTTTGTAGCAGTGTTGCCACAACCAGCTAGGTCCTTGTCGTTTAGCCTCAGTTAGGTCCTGGTACATTACCATGGTTAGGTCCCGGTAGTTTGCCCAGTTTAGGTCCTGGTAGTTTGCCCAGGTTAGTCTTGGTATTTATTGAAAGAATTACTGTTTTGTAGCAGTGTTGCCAGATCCGGTTAGGTCCCAGTATTTTGGGTATTTATTGCTTAGTTATCCTGGTTCCCCCTCATAGACGAAGTTATAAATGTTGTCCGTAATAGAAGTTGAAGTTTTTATGCTCCTGGCATGTGTAGAGTTTTGATATCAAGGGCCATGTGCAAGAACGTTCATGGTATATACGACGGCGTGGATTCAGTACCGTACAATGGCTCTGTTGTTTGTCTGTGGAGCCATCGTACCGGTACCACACCATCATAATTATACAGTTTACACCGTGAATGTTCTTGCATACCGCCCCAAGTCCCAGCTTTTAGCAGTAGTGACTCTGTGAGCAATCTAACCTCACATGTACTGTATATACTGTTTAGTAGTGCTGGTGTTAAATTGTTAGCTAGTAAACAATACTGTGCTGCACAGTATTATAGTGTCAAGTGTGTTAAAAGGAAATGGTGAGTCTCCTAACAATCTGTAAACCCTAAAAATGTTCATTGGAACTATACAACTACAAATAATATTAAATCCAAATCATAAATAGATAGTAATTTGCATATTTATACAGTAAACAGATTCAGCTTCATAAGTTCAGAGTTAGCTTACATGAAATTGAGAAATGCACCTAACTTTTGGAAGTGAACATATAGTACATTAAAATGACTTTTGTGTTATATACTGTATAATAAGAGTACTGTACTGTACAGTATTCTGAAAACCTGTCTTCATTTGTGTGTCAGGTGAGTGAGTGAGTGAGGATGGGTGCACTGTGGCTGCCTCATGTCCTGTACTCAGATATTTGGCTTTGTGCTGAGTGAGGCATTGTGCCGCTCTGCCCACCGGAAGCGTCACGACCCCGCCATGTTCTCACGCATTTCAGATGCTCTTCAGGCAGCAGCTGATGTGGTGAGTGAGTCAGTATTTTATATCTGGAGTTACAGAATAACCAAATATTTGTTACCCGTAATTTGTTTAATAATATCATGCACAGAGGTTTATATGAGCCATGTGATATTCTTCCATGAAGCCAATGTTTTACAGAGTTACAGTAGAGATATTATGTTTAAGCTGCACTCATAACTATATAATTATGTGTACAGGTGGCACCACCATGCCTTCGTGTGGAAGACTTGCACTACCACTGGTCACAATTGTCTGCTGTGTGTCAGCGGATTGTGGCTATGGAGGGCCAAGTGCCGGCTGTGGAGGAGACCCATGTTCCTCGACACCTGGATCAGATGCTCAAGGTCACCTCATTTTTTACTTTATCTTATTACTTCTTATAAAGGAGGTACAAGTTTATTAATATGTTATAGTTTACAGTATTCAATCCTTTTCATGCTATGATCAAAACCATGGGATTTATGGACAGTGAAATAATTTTCCATGGAGAATGGTTACTAGAAGTTACTACAAGGGTCATTTCTGGTGTTCATGATATCCTTAGTGTACAATCATGGCTGAAAATCCATGAGCAGGGGGTGGTACAAAGCCACAGCCGATACGGGGCAGAGAGTTTAAACAAGTTACGTTTCCACACCCCTCTGACTGTGGTAGCTCACTGCTGAACAAATTGTTAGTAATGTTGTTTTGGCACATTTTTGTTTCCTAGAATTACTAGAAGGTAGCTGTACCCCCTGCTCATGGACTTTCAGCCTTGGTTGTACATTAATGATGTAGGAGGACATAAACAGCTATGCAAATCTATTGCAGATTATGCCAAGATCATGGGAATATTAAAAACGAGGAGGACTAGAAAAAGATTACAAAACACTACCAAGTTGGCAATATATATATATATATATATAGGAGAAAATTAATTATTAAGCCAAAAAAGAAAAGGACCATGGAATTATCTTGCCTGATAACTTATAACCTGAAAAATGAATTTAAAAACAGAATAGTATACTGTATTATGCTACTGTATAATAATTAACATATTTGCAGAGCTGTTTTTGTCTTATAGCATTATTTTTATTGCAGGTTGTGATGGCAGAGGAGCGGGAAGAGAGAGGTGCTGGTGGCAGTGTGAGCCCGTGTGTGGAGTACCTGGTGAGGGAGAAGGTGTTAGCTACACTTGTCTCCCTGGCTGCCACTGACCGCCCCCTTGGTGTCAGGCAGCACACTTATGTCTTCCTTGTGGGCATCCTTAATCACCTTCACCACTCACACCTCCACCATGCTCCTATACACAAACCACTACAGGTACCATTGACTTTCTCTTCTCTCTTCCTACTAAAGTTGATTTCTGAAAATGAGCTGCTAAGGCAATACAAAACATGTATGAAGGTACAACACCATCAATGTACGGTATGTCAAAGGTGAATTTATTGAGCAGTAAAAGATTGCTGTGATAAGATAGAGTATATGTCAGCTCATGTTCATGTGTTGTGTGATTTTAGGTGATGGTGAAAACAAGCAGTGAGATGAGAGCTTCTCCCTATGAAGCTGAAGAAATGGAGTTTTTGGCCATCCTGTGTGAAAAAATACGTCAAGACAACAGTATTATACTCCTCTACATTCAGGTACTCTATATTTAGATCTTCTAAGTGATATGCCTAACTTGTAAATGAAGCTGGACATCAAAATATTTATTCTGGTTAACCCTAATTATGTGATTTTTCCTGAGAAGGTCTGGGCAGCTAAAGTTTTTATGATCATACAATTATATCATTTTCTTTGTGTCTGTCATTGAATGGTTACAAGCATAGGAAGGTAAGTATTGAGGAGGGGACGTGATTATGCTAAAAATTGGTAATATATATATTACTACTTTCATATTATGCAGTATAGTAAGCCTTTGTTAGGTTGGCACAATAGGGGTTCTACCCTTGCCCACTTACTTTGGTTTCTGACTTATGATAGTATACACCCAACAGAAAGTTTGGCACTCATGTTCTCAAAATATAACTTTGTTGGTTGTTATAATATTGTTACTGTATTGTAGGATGTGGTTTACAGTTGTTACTGTATGGTATCAGCCCTTGCTGTTATTCATGATTGGTTCATCTTTTATCCTGCAGCCCGTGGCCCTAACAAGTGGAGTGTCAAGTGGATACACTCCAGAAGACAGCTTGCCCTCCACTCCCACCCACAGTGCCATACCCAGACTCTCCGAGAACACTGCCACCACCACACCTACTGTTCCACTTGCTGATAAAGTGCAGAAGCTGAAAGATAAACCAGAGTCCAATTTTCCCCTTGTGGATGCTCTGCTCAACCTTTGTCACAGTGCGGTAAATTATGTTAGATGTTTTTCCACCCACACTATCATATGCTTGTGAAAAGTCCCTCTGGGATTGGTAGGCAGTCACCAAGTACATACGTTTTCACACTTGGTCGTCTATTCAGGGGAGTTTCTTGGAAAGAACACAGTGTTAATCCATATGAATGCATTAGTACAATATACAGTAGTAGCCATTGCAAATTGGTCAAGCCTTCCAATGATATGCCTTGCTGAATGTAAGCTGAATATACACCTCTTATAGTTACTCATAATTTCATGGAATACCCTGTATGAACTACCAGCAACCTGAATTATTGTGCAATTGTACAAAGTATGATACAGTAGCTGCCAGACATGCCTCATCCAAACTAATGATTACTGAAATAATGTTGGTACTTGTTACAGGACAGACAGATTTCAAGCACAGCTCATGACTGCTTGGTGAGCTTGGCCAGTGTACGTGAGGGTCAGAGCAGCTCCACTATGGCGAGACACACCCTGTTGTCTCACTACCTGG
Source organism: Petrolisthes cinctipes (assembly GCA_033782935.1). NCBI lineage: Eukaryota > Metazoa > Arthropoda > Malacostraca > Decapoda > Porcellanidae > Petrolisthes > Petrolisthes cinctipes. Next base: position 25,227 of record JAWQEG010005272.1, read on the forward strand.
CCTCACGCCTCCTTACTGCTGTTGATGCCATTCCTACTGATACAGAACCTGCACTGATTGAAGATGTCCCTCTCTCACCTTCAGTCAGGTGAGTTCAGAAGGGGCCATTGTGTAGATAAATAAATGTTTTAATATCAAAGAGGAGAAATAATACAATTATCAAAGCAGGCCAGTACTATATAGATATTATGGTACATTTGTTCATTATGGTGATAAGGTTAGGTATTGCTTTATGTGACCATTGTTATGGACATAATTATTTATAATTAGAATGAATTAAAGATTATTGTTGTAAGATATGATTCTTTTATGGTACAGGAAGGAGACAAATGAGAGCAGTGACAGTGAAGAGGAGGAAGATGATGTTGGAGAATTTCCTGGCAGGAAAGAAATAGTTAATTTCTTACACTGGCTGGTTTACTGTGATAAGGTAAATTCTTCAGTGTTGCTTTTGTTTGGTGATATATGTTATGGGTTGGAAGTTTGTAATAATCCCTTCCCTGAACTTCTTGGTATGACATTCGGACCATGGGACGTACTTTATTGAGTAGTTTGTTTTACTTTAAATACTGTATGTTAATTTAAACCCCATCTGTTTTTGTAACTATGCTATGTTAGCTTTTCTACAAGTTTTGACAAGAGCTGCATCTGACTGAACTAAGATATGCATTATAAGTAACCTACACTACCACCTTTTGGTCTATGTTGATGATACCTTGAATCTCTTTCCTCATTGCCATTGATTTACTTCAACTCTCTCTTTGCATTGCAGGTGGTGGGTGTGAGTGAGGGAGTGCTGGGGTCTAGCATCGTTGAGGCTGTTAGAGGGGTGTTTCTGGAAGGGGCTGTACATGCAGGACTTTTCTCCGCAGATCCTGATACACTCTCGCTGTATATTGCTCTCACTACCAAAATAATTGCATCTGTGACTTCACCTCTCCTCTCTACTGGTTAGTCTGTGCATTGTGAACATTTTCATTCCTGAGGAATTTTAGAGATAATGTACTGGCAGTGCAAAGTTGCCTTTCTTTTAGGGACGTACAGCTGGTCACACTCCCGTGAGGCCCACCCAACGTTGTCAACGTTGGCCGAGATAACCCCGAAACACTAGTTGTGAGCTCTGCTCGCGCGAACCATTCACTGGTGGGAGGGAGAAGTAAGGGGGGATTTGAGGAGGGTAGGGGGGGTGCCTGCCTATACAAGAGAGGTGAGAAATTATTCTTGGGGAGGTGAAAAATGTGTGGAAGCCCAGTTATCAATTATTTATATACCGACATTCGTGTCAATTATTAGCATCATTAAATGTAAGATTAAGTTTATAATATTATGATGTAACACAAAAACAACTGAGGTAATATTATTGTATACGGTACTTTTTCGTATAATATTTAATGGTTATTATCAAGCACTAAACGCTGAAAAATACTTACACAATAACTGAATAAGAATCATGAACCAGAATGCTCTTTATTAAATGAAGCAAATGTGAATACCTTTATATTACATGTGTCAAGTGTTGATACCACTAACACACTTCCATTTCCCCCGTATCTACCTAACAGTTTATAATCAAGGCTCTCATCCCTCACGTGATAGCAGCCTTGTAATATTCTGAATACTTTTAATAATAGCTCGTTGTATTGAATTATTGGAATTTGACTATGAAACCCTTGTTTTGTCATTTGTCTCTTGGTAGCAAAAATTTTTATTTGCTCTGTATCACTCTTCTCCGTGTGTATCTCTTTTTACTGTGTGCATGTAATATACTTATATAATTATATAAGCCAGTACACACACACATAACATAATAATGTTGGTGACAGAGGTTCTATTGGTTTTATCTGTCATGAGTTGCGAGAGAACTATATTCATAATTATTTAAACATTGTAATAGTTCCATCAAGTAATACATGGGATGCACAGTTGAGGTTTCATCAGACATGTTAATAAAGAAGCTGGCAACTATTTTCAACATTTCTTAAAATTAAACTTTATTGAAGGCGTGTTAAGGTCTGAAATCCTGTGTTTCCCATCATACAACACCTTCCCAATACTCATACCGTTGTATTTGATGCCCTATTGGTCTTTACTGTCTTCTGCTACAATGTTGATATTAGTGCGAATTTCCATATACACCTTGTCTTGTGAACTGACTGACTGCACCACCTTACACATCTTCAAGTCATCAGGACTGCCAACATGTTAGAGAGGGAATATTTCCACACTCAGTCTTCAATACCCTTACCAGTTTAGTGGTTTTCAACCAACTCATAATCCTCTTCGAGTATCAAAACTAATGTGGGCTAACGAAACTAGAGTCAACGTCAGTCTCTAATTAATGCAAAAAGAAAAGAAAAAAACAGTTGACAAGCATGTGGGTGCCAGACGCAATCTCCCTGGCCTCTGCTCACATGTATTATCTGCCAAAATAAAAAAATTTGCTACCCAGAAACAGATGAAATACTGAGGGATTTATAGTAGGCTAAATTACCAAACAGCACGTGTTCACTATATTCAATACAACGAGATATTATTAAAAGTGTTCAGAATATTACAAGGCTGCTATCACGTGAGGGATGAGAGCCTTGATTATAAACTGTTAGGTAGATACGGGGGAAATGGAGGTGTGTGATAGTGGTATCAACACTTGACACATGTAATATAAAGGTATTCACATTTGTTTCATTTAATAAAGAGCATTCTGGTTCATGATTCTTATTCAGTTATTGTGTAAGTATTTTTCAGCGTTTAGTGCTTGATAATAACCATTAAACATTATACGAAAAAAGTATACAATAATGTTACCTTAGTTGTTTTTGTGTTACATCATAATATGAAAAAGTTAATCTTACCTTTAATGAAGTTAATAATTGACACGAATATCGGTATATAAATAATTGATAACCGGGTGTATTTTCGTACTTTTATTAAAGCTTCCACTCATTTTTCACCTCCCCAAGAATAATTTCTCACCTCTCTTGTATAGGCAGGCACCCCCTCTACCCTCCTCAAATCCCCCCTTACTTCTCCCTCCCACCAGTGAATGGTTCGAGCGAGCAGAGCTCACAACTAGTGTTTCGGGGTTATCTCGGCCAACATTGACAACACTGGGTGGACCTCACGGGAGTGTGACCAGCAGTACAAAGACTCTAATTGTCAAGAAATTTGATAAGAAGAATGGATTACCCTATGAATACTGTATAGCACTTTAAAAGAACTTGGTGATATGTAACTACCAGTAAAATCAGAGCTTTTAGATGTGTCTCTTTGCCAGGTATTATTGGGTGGCTGATAGAGGAGGGTGAGGAAGTGGAAGGAGGCGAGGGAAGCATGAGGCAGCGTCTCCTAGATCTTTGTCAAAAGCCACCACACCACATTCAGATACAGGCTCTCAGGCTACTGCAGGTGAGATTGGTGGCCCTTTGGCTCCCTTAGTGTTTGATCTAGGGTACAATATATATAGGCCTAAGCTACAGAAACTACAAGATGTTCACTTGTTACAGTCCAGAATATGCAATGTTAGTAGACCAGAGACAGAGGTGGCCGAGTGTTAGAAATAATATTTCATGTACTGTACAATCTTTAATAGTCCTCTGCTGGGTCTAATAGATTAGTACAGTATGTGTGTTTGCTGTAAAGTGATTAGAGACGCATGGAGATTAATAAGCTGTCCTAAATTTTGATTAGACTTGATGAACCTTTTGATTATTCTTGTGAATCATGCACTGGTGAGACTATATAGAATTGGTTGTAAAAGTGACACAACAAAGAGATAGGTCAAACAAGAATTGTCCAAGCAAAGTATATGATAAGTATTTGTAAGAAATTATTTACAGAAGTGTGTGTGCATTTGTTGCACCTGTCTTGAATTACCTTGTATGACATTGTAGTATTGGTGATTCAGTCACTGAGTCTTTCATTAACAAGGTTTTGGTAGAGCGTCCTGGGAGTGTAGGTGTACAAGGGCTGGTGCTGGGCTATGTAAGCACACGGGGCTATCACGACTCCTCTGCTGCTGAACACCAACAGAGCTCCTGGTCTGATGAGGAAGATGAACGCCTGAAGCATAGGGAAGGTATGAACATCAATACAGTAATACCCCACCTTACTTCATTAATTGATTCCAAAGGCCGCGACATATCCTGAATTATGGTGTAACGCTGCTGGTACTGTATATATATTAACTGTGGTGTAGTATATCAACAGTAACCTGTAGTTACTGTTGATATACTATACTGTAATTTGATGTTTCAAATACTATACTGGCTTCTGTACTATTACAAAATATTAGGTTCGTGGAATCACGATAGGAGTCGAAGGAAGTAAAGATTTCATAATTAGAATATTATTGTTTCAACAGGAGAGAGGTCACCAGACTCAGTGCCCATCAGCAGGACTCTGGCTCCAGCCAATATTAATAAAATTGTCAAGAAGTGAGTATGAATACTGTCTGTACATGGTTGGTAGATGAAGACTAAGTAAGTATTTCACTTCATGGTAGGTTGAGAGTTAAATACTGTATACGGGTAATGGTAAATTCACCCCAGTTGGCCAAAGAAAACACCTATGTCAATTCATTGGTAATAATTGCTTCCCTCCTGCTCTAAAATTATAAATACAATGTACAATCATTAGTAGGAATAAAATGTTTTTAATGGATAACTTTTATGCTTTGCAACATAGCAGCAGTCTGAAATAGTATTGCAAGAGCAAGTATTTGATCATAATATTATGACATACTGACATAACAGTGTCAGTTGGTCATGGTATGATTGTATCAAATGTGGTTATGGATAGGGTTAGAAAAGAATAGGATTACTGTACTCTTCCCGTCATATATATAACTTTCTTTACTTTATTTGTGCTGTACCTCAGGTTCTTAACAGTGGTCCCAGAGGAACTAAGGTCTACCAGCAAGGATGACTTTGAGAGTTACATGGCAGATGCTCAGCGGCAATACCAGGACACCTGCAGGGTTGGTCACTCAGGACATTTTTTGAGGGAAATTACATACTATTTGTTGATTGTACAGGGTGATTAAAAAAATACAGGAAAGCAGTAGCACTTTTGTTTTTTCAGATTTCGCTGTCCAGATTTTCTGTTACATAACTTCCATATTCTTGCTATACTGTAGCCTACCATTTTATCATACAAAATTAAGTCTTTTTCAAACTTATTTGGTCACCTTGTTTATCACAAAGATTCAGTATCCAGATTAATCCATACCATGTATCCCAGAAACCTATATAATTAACTGTGAATACTGGGATGATACAGTACAGCACTGAATATAGTGCCAAAGTGTGGTATTACATTCTGTGTTCACTAAATGGCCAAAGAGGATATCAGCAGACTAGAGGAGCTATTTAAATCATGTATTCTCCTACTGTTATTTTATCCTTTTTCTTGGTCAGTCTTGTGCATCATTTGGTTGGCCACGTGAGGCAGTGACTCCAGAGTGCCCCTCAGACTCCTCCTCCACTGCATCTCGTGAGTCCCGGCCTGAGGCAGAGGGCAACACTTACTATGAGGGGCCCTTCCTCAGCATGCTCATGGACTTCCTCGAGCACTTGCCTGACCAGGTGATATTTTCTGTGACTGCTGTATGTGTTACACTTGTGTTTTTTATACACACTAACTTTCCTTCTTCCCTTTCATCTCCTTGCTTTTATATCACACAGTGATAGTGGAGGGGGGGAGAGTCAGTGCGTACTGTATCATGCAAATGTATGATAAGATTCTCAAAGTGATGGAAGAATATAAGTATGGTACCTAGAAGGAATATTGGATAAAAGAGAAATGGAATGAGACATAACTTGAATGGGTCAATAGATGGTGAATTAATCAAAATTTGCTTCAGGTATGATTTTCTTATTTTGCTGTATATATTAAGTAAAATTTTTCTCCTCTCTTCATGCAGGACTATGACATAAACCTGCAAGTGACATCATTGGTGGCTACACTTTCTCTGCTGCCACACCCACACCTCCACGAGTATTTACTGAACCCAACCATACCTCTGGCTGGGGGTACTCGCACACCCTTCACTGTGCTATCTGGGGTTGTGACTCGTATAAACCCCACCATTGTTACTAGGGAGGACTACCAAGACCACCTCAAAGTAACACGATACCAGCTTCTCGGCACCATGGAAGAGTTTGACCTGGAGTGAGTAGAGGGTTTCTGTGTGATTTAAAATGGTAAAGCATAAGCAGCATAGTAGGTATTACCAGTGTTGTATTTTCAAGAAATATCTCCAAAACAAGTACATCTTTAATATTTAAAGGTAAAACTGTAAAGCCCTTCCAAATTGGATTTCTCTAACTTACTGCAAATCATTCTAAGTTTGTGCCTTTACTCTACTTAATTTTCATAAGGCTAAGACCTGTATATATACATATGTATTACATGTAGCACACACTTAGCCAAAATCCTAGGGTACCAAGAGGATTTACTGTACATAATTTAAATTTTTCTGTGCTACTCTAAATAAGCAAGCAAGCAACAAGTAATTGTAATCCCTAAATGTCTATCAAGCTAAATTAAATGTTCATTTACCCTTATCTATTTTCAGGCGGGATGAAGATGACCGCAAATTTGAAGCACTGATTGTCATCGAGGAGTTTTCCAAGGAGCTGGCATCAATTGCATATGCTAAGTATATGATAGAAAATGGTGGGTAGTAAGGTGTTGTGCTTTGGTACAAATTAGCTGGTGGTAATTGCCTGTGATAAAACAATTATTGATTATTGTGATTTTATGAGCAGATTTATATTATAGTTTTGGAAATAATTTGTTGTCATTTTTTCTTACAGAGTTATCTTTAATTTCCCTGCAGATGTTTTGTTTTTCTTTAGCATTATGGACAGTCTGAGAATGTATGCCAGAAAACTAACGGGCTAGGTGATGACAATGACATGTATGATAGCTCCATAAAGGCCATGTGGAGCCATCCTATCCATCATGGTATTACCTAGCCAATGAACTTTTCTTCCATACAGCCCTCAGATGTAAGCACAATGTTTTCTGAAGATTATGATTCTGAATGAGGTGTACTGTATAGCTCTGTGAAGGTACTGCAGACATTTCATCCAAGGCCTTTCTCTTGCAGGATATGAAAAAGGAGCCCTAAACCTGTGTCCATTAGTGATATAGAAACCTTTTTTCCTTAGCATTTCATCAGGCACAGCAGGACTTGATATGTAGATGCTGCTTGATGGTAATGAATATATTGATATCAAATAAATAGAGCACACAACATTTTTTTTACATTAAAAAGCATATATTTATTTCAGTGCAGTAAAATTCATATTGAATCCTAGATGAATGTTGCATTCCTTGCTTTTAACCCGTGTACTGTAAAGTTTAACTTTTGTGTGATAAGTATTTTTCTGTCACTTTTAATTGTTTGGAGATAATTCAAAATTTTTGCTAATGCATTGGTAACTGTTGTTAAAAGATAAAATGAAGATAAAGTTTTTAAGATATGGTGTACATCCCTCCAATAAGTAAATCATTTGGTGTTATTAAGAAAAATACACAGTATACAACTCGTCAACCATTGTTTAAGGGTCAAACCTGTACCACACTCATCTACATCAAATGTGTAACCTTTGAATTGGGGGGAAAGTACTGAAAATTTATTATGAGTCTGAAGCTATCACTCAGCAATATGCAGCACCATACAGTACTGTACTTATATTATCTATTAACCTGCAAATACTGAAGAAAGTTATTATCATACAGGATCATATTTATAGTGTGTATATGATGATAATTGGCTGCTTTTAACCAGAACAAAATGCACTGGTATTTTTGAAGTGCATGTATGATCTGTTCTCATCTATTGCACATTGAAAGTATCAAGTCCAAGGGAAAGAGTGGGCAGTTAAACATATCTATATCTCAAAAATTCTCAGCCTAAAACTCGAGGAACATTGCCTCATCCAAGTAATCAAAATGACAGCCAATCTCTTATTATCATTTATCTATCTACAGTAGTACCTATATATCTATATACTTTACATAGGATGTATATATAGATACATATGGTATACTTTGGAGCCTAACTTTAAACCTCAAGATTTTAAGTTTATAGCAAATTATCTAATTATTTTATACTGGTATGCCATATATATATATATATATATTCAGTTCTGCAGCTTTAATCCTTTATCCCCAGAATTTCTTTATTGAAGGTGCTACAGCAAATTATGGTAGACTAATAGGGTAAATTATGTATGAATTACTGTCTGTATTGAACTGAGATGTACTGGCGTGTTGAGGTGGTGGCGGTGGTGGTGTTGCGTGCTCTTTATTTTTACAGTAGATAAGATTCTCAGGGTATTACCACACCAGTAACCCATACATGGATAACACACAAATTTTCATATTCAGTACCTCTCCTGGTTTGTACAAACCTTAATTTGGGTTTTAGCTGAACAAAAAGTAGTATGATCCAACTTGAAGGACAGTAGGCAATATTATAGGAACATATAGAAAATGGAAATATATCCACCTCATCCAGAGAAGGTACTAAGCTGTCTGGTGCACCTCTCACGTTACATATCATGTCTTATTTCTGCCTGATCATTTATTCTCCTTATAGATTTTGTTATAGTTAATACTGATCTTTTCCTTGCTACATTTACCCATATTTACACCATTTTATGCTGCATATTTTTTCAGAAATAGGTATTGTCTATTTGCAATGGCACTCCAAATTGCAGGAGGAAATGCATATCCTCTGGTTGTACATGAATACATGTACCATAACATATTTTAAAGAAACATTTGTCAAGTACCATTTTTACTAATACTTACAATAGTAAGCATCAAATCACTCATAAACAATGAACATTTGTAATTAACTTGTTATTCCTTACCCATCTTACCTAGACAGATTTGAGAGTATTGGGTCAAGTTATAAGCTTGAGTGTAGGTTATGGAAGAGTCAAGACGCCTCCTCATAAAACGAGCTCTTGGCTCACCATGTGGCTTACATTTAATGGCAGTTTGAATTGGTGTAAATATGGTAAGTATTTTCCTACTTCTCATAATTTTGTATAGAATAATTGATCTCTAAATAAGCATACAGGCAGAAGGGGTGGGTTGCAAACAGTCTGTTTATGACATTTGTTTCACTGTATTCATGTAATGGATAATAGACTAAGAATATTCAGTAGATACCCTATTTACTGTACAGTATAGTACATTGCTAACCATAATCTCTTGAATGTAGATAACCAAACCCACATACAGTTTGATGTACAAAATTGTGCACAAAACTAGAGGTGAGTGATTAAATTAGCTGGCTCTCCACAGAAATTGTATCGACGAATACCAATGAGAAAATCTAATCTGCTGAGCTATAAAATAGCTACTGTAGCCCAGAGAGTTATATGACTAACGATCTTAAGAAATATATATATTTTTTTTTTTATATTGCAATTTAATTTAAATGGACAGAGGAATGAAAGTAGAGTATGCTGCATTAGTGTATGCCTCTTACAGTCTAGAAAGTTTCATCTTCTTCACTTATGATATTTATGTCCATGAAAGAAAACTTGCCTCAATAACAGTAACATGGACTTTTTGTCCATATTTCTGATTTGTAATAGGTAGGGGAGGTCAAGATGTTGGTGAATTGGAACCAAAATTATTAACTGTATATGAAGTGTGCTCTCTCCAGACAGTATACTGTACTAGTTCCTCCAAGAGGACATCTTGTAAGATTAACTTAGAGCTGTCACTTTATAGAGGTGATAGTGTTATGTATCAGATACTAATGTACTGTATGTGACTGACTTCTCAGTGTGTTGATTCCTGCCATCCAGTATTTTCCATTAAATTGTATATTAATCAGGGGTTTCGCATCCAAAAATATCTTTATTTGTATTGACCAGAGTAATTTAATCAGTTTTTCAACATCCATGAGCATTGAGAGAGTTAAGAGTCTCACTTTGCAGTCCTTGTATTTTTATGACACAGTACTTTACAAATTACTAATATGGTAGTTAATATTGCACAGTCAACTAAAGACAGTAAACTATATATATATACAGTATATAATATAATATCCACTCAGGGTGGATATTCAATACAGGTAGGGAGTAACCTCTAATTAAATTACAAAATTTAATTTTTATATTCAGTGCTATTAATTATTGATGTATAGTAGCCTTGACACTGGAACATTAAGTCGGGTGTGCAGGTTCCATCTTGTAACTTTGTATGAAATGAAATCCATAGGGTTATTCAACATTATTAGTCAATAATTGTAGTGCCATATTTGACTGGTAATAATTCAGTCTTGGAAGGAGAATATTACAGTATTAAGAAAGTTTCTCAAGAGGCATCCAATTACTGTACTCATGTTCTGTTCTGTTTTGATAATGTCCTCATATTCTGCAATTTAAACTGTTTGACACCTTAGATTATATGTTAACTGTATAGCTGTGGCAACTGATAAAAGACAGGATATTTAATATGTTTTAATTATATCCCAACATTCATTGATGTAATATTGTCTTTGAAAACTTGTGGTCACATGTATGCTACTGGGTTTCATGAGAAACATAATGTCAAGAAAGAAAGTGTGCTCTTTCCGTTCCTTAAATACCTCCGCTGTTGATGGTGATATCGGAAACCATTTTGTGCTGTAAGCTGACAAAGCTGCCACATGGGCAAGATATAGGTGCAATGAGGGGGAGGGGAACATTTTCAAAGTAAGGTTGCATAGTACATGTCAGCATGCAAAGATTGCTTGCTGACATGTACAGATGCGTGTAGCTGTCTGATGGAACATTAAACTTGTTTTGCCAACTGCTGTTGAGGTTGCAGTTGTGGGTAGTAGTTATTTCTCATTCTTTTCTTTTCATTCATTTTGTTCGGGGGGGGGGGGGAGGCGGGTCGTTCTGTGACGAGTCTCCGTGGGTTAATAGCTTCCCAGGGGCTGTTTTCTTCTGCTTCACTCATCCTTCTTGTGTCAGCACCGGAAGATGCGGTAAATGTAGGTGCGAAACAAAGGGTGGGCTGCTTGCTTAGAGCCTTTTAATAATAGCCTTGGCTTGGCCGTCTTACTACCGGCTGAGGGGAAGGGGGGAGGGGACCATTTTCTGTGATGGTCAAACTCGGGGGAACACTGTTCATTATAATTATTCTATCCGTAGGAGTCGATGTGCTATTTCTCCCAAGGTGAAAGCCCGTCAAACCACTCGTGCCTAGACCGAGTAGAGCCAGTCCAACCTTGGCTGGGTAAAGCCAATCCTTAGTTACTGGAGTGGCTAAGTGATGACAGACAGCTCTTGATACGTATCCCTGGGTCCCCCTCCACTGGGTTTGTGGGCTTGTGGTTCAGCCATTTGAGCTGGTTTTCTATGGCGTTTGGTGGCGGACTCTTCTATTCTGGCTGGAATGATGTGGCTGTCAGTGACAGATATTGTTGTTACTGGCCGTCGCCTATCATGGATCTGTAATTTACTTAGTTCAGCTAAGGAGGCTACATACGATCGATTACTGCATTTAGAAATATAGCTGTTTGAATGGAAGGAGTGTAAAGTGATATGTGAAGGAAACCAACACTCGTCATCTTTGTCGTTGTATTATTTGGTCCCTGGCTTTCCTTAATGTCCTTTTAAGAAATGCGATATGGACTTCTCTGTAAAAATCATCCATCCATGATACATATTTATTAGCAGATATCAATATTAGTTTCATATATATATATATATATATATATATATATATATATATATATATATATATATATATATATATATATATATATATATATATATATATTGTGTGTGTGTGTGTGTGTGTGTGTGTGTATTTCTATAAATAACTAACGTTAATTATTTTAATCTTTACAGGTTTGTGGGAATGCCTGTGAGTGGAGATCGAGGTTAATGCCCTCTGACTGCTCCCAGACTCCCATGAGGGCTTGAGCTGACGTAATACAATGAAGATGGAGGCGGGTGGGTACGAAGTGACGCACGTGGGTTGCCTGATGTCCTGGAGGAAAATATAGGTCGGTGGGCACGAAGTAACTCTCATGTGTTCCTTATGCCCTACAATACCACATTCACTACATCCCTGCTGCCCTGCATGAATGTACGGTGACGTAATTCCGTCCTTGTTTATATTACTTCATCTCTTTCTTGGTTTGTTCTCTCCTTGTCTAATATAGCACGTACAACTGCAGAAAAAAATTGCTTTACAATAATTTTAGATATTTATATAGTAATTTGATATTAAAAATATAAGAAAGAGGTATTTTGAGACACTTGAGATCGCTGTGGAATATTATTAATTAACCCTGAAACGACTTATACATCTACAAATATTCATCATAAAAAAGTTTTCTTCTGCAAGTAAGATAAGATAACGTCACAATAGAATTTTAATTGAAATATTTAAAGCACCTAATACTGAGAGATGTTAGAGTCAACTTAAGTAAGTCTGATCAGGCAAAGGGAAAAAGTGGGTCAGATCAGAGGGAACAGATAGATAGATATACTACAGTAGGTTTACTTGAAATACATCCTTATTGACTTCCCTCCCAAACACGTGGAAATCTACGGGAACAGCCACTCATATTTCGCTATCATTATTAAGGAACCCTGTGATATAGTCAGATAATTGGAGGTAAATGAGTGCTTCAAATTCTGTCACGAAACACACACACCTCTTTGGAAGGAGCTTGTTTCGTGGCATATTCAGGAGGAATCAGAGCTTTCAATTCACATACACGATCACAGGATCCTTAATTAACAGATTTTTTTTTTCTTCTTCCTTCACCTTCTGGACTGTAGGCTGTCAGTAACCCGTGACTCTTGCGAGGCCCCGAGATTATTGAGTGTCGCACTGGATGAGACAGCAGAGCTTCATGGTGTTGGTAGCTTCTCGTTTGCCCCACTAGATGACGACACTTTAGTTATACACGTCATTATCACGGTGTTGACGATGGTGTGGTACCGATACGATGACTCCATGGACACACACACTACAAAGCTATCGTATCGCTACCACACCATCGTAAACACTACGGAAGTTCTTGCATATATACGACCCTAAACATCACGGTCAAATGGTTCAGGTATTGTACAGTTGAGAGAGTAGAAAGTGCAATAGAATTATAGCTGTGTATGGCAACATTTTCACCACCACTACCACCACCACTCAAAGTTCACCCAATCACGTTCCACCTTACATTGGCTTTGGTTTCCCAGTGATTCATTCATAAACAAACAAATGCCAGATGTTACCATAATACTGCAGCCAGATTTTTCTTGCACTTTCTACTTGCTCATCTGTACTCTATAATATATCCTAGTGAGTGTGGGTGACTGAGGGTGAGTGGGGCAAACTGTACAATCGTGGTAAAAAGTTGTCGAGGGGGGGAAGTGAGACAACTCCAGATTAGTGGCTTTCCATCGCAACTCTACTTACCTTACGTTGAAGGATATGATAAGGAAACACTGAAAGTCCATAAAGATTGAATAGATTAAATATTATTATTATTATTATTATTATTATTATTACAGAGAAATAAGAAAGTACACAGTCCCTAAAAAAATGCATGTATTTATTATTATTATTATTATTATTATTATTATTATTATTATTATTATTATTATTATTATTATTACAGAGAAATAAGAAAGTACACAAAGTCCCTACAAAAAATGCATGTATTTATTATTATTATTATTATTACAGAGAAATAAGAAAATACACCAAGTCCCTAAAGATATGCTTAAATTTATTATTATTGTTATTATTATTATTATTATTATTATTACAAATAGATAAAAAAAAAACACAAAGTCCCTAATGAAATGCATACATTTATTCTAGAAACAATACCTGATGAACAAAAATATTGGTATTCTGTTGCCTGGAATTGTTTGGAGGAATCTGTTGCTCCAGATTTACCAACAGTGTACTATACCTTTAATCTCTCTCTCTCTCTCTCTCTCTCTCTCTCTCTCTCTCTCTCTCTCTCATGCTTTTTTTTTGTCACATTATTCTTTGCTTTTCTTTGTTGTACAGAATAATATTTTTCCCTTTCTCCTGTCCAGTTTCTTTCGACCACTCTCATGTTTGCCCTAGTGCCATATAATCCCTCTGTGTTTGGTGCTAGTTCTCATTGTAATAATAATGATGATAATAATAATAATAATTTTTATTATTATTATTATTTCGTGGCCTATGCCACGAAACAAACCATTTCACTAAACGCAGTAATGTCTTCATAGTTGAGTTTTAAAGTAAGGATATGTCCCCCCGCTCCACCCACCCACATTGTACTAAATATTGTTATGTGAATTATGAACTATTTATGCCATGTGTTACAAAATTGGGGTTATCTCCATCTAAGGACATTATGACTACAAGACCTTTACTGGGGCCAAAGTTAATTTGCAGCAATTCACGTACTTAACACATCATTAGTCTCTGCCAGCATGACGAGGCCTAACAGTGAGCATTATTAATCACTACAGACAAGGGCTAGGCCTATATCCGAAATATCCTACCGTACTTTGCCTTGGAATTTAACGGAATATAATAAATTTGAGCATGCACATGTTGTAATATATTTTTGCTTTAGAATTTACAGTGGTTGAGATACTATTATGATTAAGACCCAGTTCGATAACTATCCAAAATAATATCAGTGTTCATCTCTGGTCCTATACTAAAGATTGCCGTGTCATGCCACTCCTCAATCAAGCTGCCTGGTACCTATTGTGGGGAGTGGTGGAGGGTTAGTGGGAGGGAGGGAGAGTGGAGGAGGGTATTGGTAGGTAGGTAGGAAGGTAGGCTGGGGAGTGATCAAAAGGCGGGTAAAGGGGAGGAGGTTGGAAAGAAGGAGGTATACAGTAGACGGCCCAGGCAGAAGGTCAATGGAAGAGGAGAGTAGAGGAGGGTATGTAGAGAGAGAGGGGGAGAAGGAATGGAAGGGGAGAGTGGAGGAGGGTATGTATAGAGAGAGAGAGAGAGAGAGAGAGAGAGAGAGAGAGAGAGAGAGAGGGAGAAGGAATACAAAGGAAGTACAGGCAACAGGAGGCCCATATATAGTGGCCTTTTACTAGGTTACCTGTTTAACTACGATAATCTGGACTACGTGTTGAAGGAAAGGATAAATAAAGGACAAGGCTCCTCCCCACCCACCACTATATGTTTTTCCACTCCGGTTGGAAAAACAGATAGAAAATAACACCTTGTTTGTGGAAAAAGTGAAGGGTATGCAGAGGGGGGGGGGGAGAAGGAGGGTATGCAGAGAGAGGGGGAGAAGGAAATGGGAGGGGAGAGTGGTGGGTATATGAAAAGGGGAGAAGGAATGGGAGGGGAAAGTGGAGGAGGGTATGCAGAGAGGGAGGGAGGGAGAAGGAATGGGAGGGAAAAGTGGAGGAGGGTATGCAGAGAGGGGGGAGAAGGAGGGTATTCAGAGAGGGGGAGAAGGAATGGGAGGGGAAAGTGGAGGAGGGTATTCAGAGAGAGAGGGGGAGAAGGAGGGTATTCAGAGAGAGGGAGAAGAAGGGTACATGTTATTGGTCCTTGTAGTGGAGGCATTGAGGGCAGGAGTTTGTTGCTGCCTGTACCCAGTGTCAGTGTGTCTCTGGAGTTGAGTTGAGGTTGGTTGGTGTTTACTCTCATGGGCACCGCTCCCCGCCTTATCAAAGAAAAGTTTAACCACATCGTATAAAATTTACTTTGCTCTGACGTGACTCACAAGGTTAGAACAATTAAGATATTACTATTATTTATTATTATTATTGTTATTGTTATTATTATTGTTATTATTATTATTATTATTATTATTATTATTACTACTACTACTACTACTACTACTACTACTACTACTACTACTACTACTACTACTACTACTACTACTACTACTACTACTACTACTACTATTATTATAGCTTCACGTCATAATTCGAAACTGATCTCCCTCTTGCGCCACACCTACCATATATATATATATTTTTTTTTTTTTTTTTTTTTTTTTTTTTCCATGGTAATTATTTTCTTCATAGCAGACGTCAATACCGGGCGTCCTTGGAACAACGTGCATGTATTCAATTCTAAAGTTCAGTAGATGGGTTTTTTTCGGGGAGAAGGAGGAGGGAAGGGTAGGCATGTTACACTTTTATGTTTGTTTGTCTGTGTGTGTTTGTGTGTGTTTGTTTCTTTAGTTTTTTCAGTATATTTCACCATTAATTCATCATCAGTCATTGTTAAGCAGGTATCACTCACACGGGCCTATTTTCCTCCGTCCTGTGGTCAGTCTAAAACTCTAAGGCTTCCTACGTCCTCCAACCCGTTTGGTGAGGTGTAGAGGACAACGAGGAATCCAAACGAGGCAAATTTAGCTCTCTATAGATCGGAGGAGGATGGACGGAAAACGGAGGAATGACGTGCCAGTGTAACAGACCCTTTTCTCAGTCTGCTGTCATAGTCTAGTCCAGCCAACTCCTGCAAACTTCCTAATCTCGTCTCTCCATTCGTATTTCTTTGTTTTTTTCACTCTTGTCACTCTATCTGTCCATCTGTTATTAGTTCAGCTCATAACATAACCTGTCCCAGTCCATTACTTTCTCCTTATAGTAATGAGCATATTCTTAGGGGAGTCTCTTCTTATTTCAGATAATTCAAAGGAAACTGATTCCTCCAAACAATATAACAAAACAGATCCCTTACTATACTTTACAGTAGATGACATAGGTGTTGCGGAGTGGAAAAAGATAGACATATTTACATAAATGGCTGTTGTGTTGCATAGCCATTGTGTTGTGAAGTGGCAGTATCGTAACCAATGAGGTTGAAGTGGATGCTGCTGCGGGAAGCTAAAACCGTCAGTATTGGGAAAAGATTCACCTCGGTGACCTACCCCTCCTCAGGAAGGGTAAGACCGTGGGTAAGCCTTACCCCGCCTGCACGTGCCAACCTCGAGTAACACCTCCTTTTTTTACCATTTTTTTTTATACAGCAGGATGTAGAGCTAAATGGGGAGGCGGTGTGGGGGATTAGATTTTAGCTTCCCCCACATATAGGTTTTAGAAATTGTATATATCTTTTTAAGTTACTGATAGTGACGTGTATAAATTAATAAAGTGTCGTCATCTAGTGGGGCAGAAGAGAAGCTACGGTACCAACATCACCACAAAGCTCCACTGTCTCATCTAGTGCGACACCCAATAATCTTGGGGCCTCGCAAGAGTCACGGGCTACTGACAGCCTACAGTCCCGAGGTTGAGATGATAGAGGAGAACAAAAGAGTTTAATTGATTATGTAGCTGTGGATGAAAGATTACGGAAAGACGTGATGGATGCGAAACTAGTGAGAGGAATGGTTCAATGCTCTGACCATTTTGTTGTCTTGGTAAGGATGAAGGTCAGGGTTAAGTGGGAATACTGTAGGGGGGATGAAGGGGAGAACAAGAGGCAGGTGGCAATTGGAAGATTGAATGACACTGAGTACAGAGAGGTATATAATAGGAGGGTAGGTGAGGTGCTGGAGGATGCAAGGCTGAGTATGGGGGAGGGAGTGGGAGTGAATGATGTGTATGAAATATTTAAGCCAATTGAAATGAGGATAGCAGCAGAGGTAGTGGGATACAAGACATAGAAGAGGGGCAAGAAAGGGAGTGCTTGGTGGTCAGAAGAAGTGAAAGATGCCGTAGAGAAGAAAAGGAGAACATTACAGAGGAATGTGTCAGAAGAAGTGAAAGAGAGGTGGAAGAGAGAATACAATGTATGTAAGACACAAGTGAAAAGGATGGTGAGTGAGAGTAAAAGGAGAGTGGATGAGGAGTTTGGTAGGAAACTGAGTGAAAAGTTTATATATTGGGAAAGGTGTTGAGAATTTATGGTGCTGTGGAAATGAGTTACAGGAGAGGAGCATGCGGAGTGTCTAGGTGGGAGGGAGAAAGAAATGAAAGTGTGTATGAGAGATGTGGTATGAGTGAAAAGGCAATAGGTATTGAGTGTGGAGTGGTTGAGAGAGTGAAGCGTAATACATTGAGGTGGTTTGGACATGTAGAGAGAATGCAAGGTGAGGAATTTGTAAAGGTGTATGGAAGTGAAGTTGTGGGACCTGGTGTGAGAGGCAGACCTCCGGTTAGATGGCAGAACAGAGTGGAAAAGTATGTAAAGGAGAGAAACGTGAGGGGCGGAGTAGGGCTGGACCAAGTAAGGAGGGAGTGTTGGAACAGGGAAAACTGGAGATACTTCTGCCGTGGCCACCCCCTTGGAGGGAGTTCCCGGAGGGAATGAGGCGTCAGAGCTATAGATAGATAGATAGATAGTGTTGCATAAAATATGAGACAGACGTTGCAGAGTGGACTTTGACCAGGGGGCCTGACTGTATTCTCTGTGAATATTAGCCATCCCCCACAGGGCAAGAATAAAGATTGTTGTAGGATCTGGTCACTTTCTAGTGGTTTTGACGAGATCTGCCCACATGGATTAAAAATCCACGTGAGGTGTACTGCAACTGGAGTTTTTTTTTTTCACTGCTGTGTGGACCGCCAGCACACGGGGGTGCATTATTCCTTTGCATACAGCAGTCTAAACTCCCTCCCCCTTAATGGTCCCTTCAGCACTTGTCTCATGGAAGGTGGAGCCCCACTTGTAGCTCTTGTGGTAACGTGGACTTGGGCCCACAGCACTGGCTGTGGGATCAAAGACCTCCCCCCCAATCTCCCTGGCGGTCGGAGACCCCCAGACTCCCTGGTCCAGTAAGCTCTGGTCCCATCTCCCTGGGATGAGCTTCGGTAGCCCAGACATATAGGGCCAGCCCCTCCTTTATTTTAATTTGTTTTTTCACTGCGACCAGAGCGTACTGGGGGTCTGTAGAGCAGGAGGTCATTCTGCCCCGGGAGAACATCAACAACAACAACAACAACTATTGTGTTGCAGAAGGGGATAAGATCAACATGATTATTTACATTAATGACTATTGTGTTACAGAAGGGCATAAGATTGACCAATTTACATTAATGACTATTGTGTTGCTTGTAGATGAGTGAGTTTGGCGTGGCATATGGAGGTTCAGTCTGGTCATCAGGGCCTGGATTCATGACCTACTTGGTGACCACAATACTCATCACTTCTCTTCTGGCCTGGTACATCAAGAGACGCAGAATGGTCAGTGAGAGAGTGTGTGTGTGTGTGTGTGTGTGTGTGTGTGTGTGTGTGTGTGTGCATCGAGTGTTAAACCCCTTTCCCTGCCATGTGACCAAATGAAAAATGATTCCCACAGATTAACCAAAATAATGGTGGGTGTTGAGGAATCATTTGTTCCAGATTTACCAACACTGCACTATAATCCCCAAACCAACCAAACCTAACTCAACCCAACCCAATTTAATCCGTCGCCTTTTGCCAACTAACTTGTGGCACCGACCCCTCCCAACCTCTCCTCAGGTGGCTCTGGTGAACCTACTACCGGGCCCCAATGGTTATCCCATCATCGGCAACGCTCTCGACATGAATAAGGACAGCCAAGGTCAGTGCAAACATCCTACCTTGACTCTTTTGGTAAAGAAATTCTTACACTGGTTATATGGAATAAGAGGTCGTAATTCTGGAAGTACTGTACTGCAGTGAATGGTCTACCAAGTGACTCGGTAATTGCAAAACCTAATAATAATGTTGTATTTCAGTTACATAGTTTTGCATTCTCTATATGTTGTAAACCTTCGAAACTAACTGTGTGTGTACGAATTCTTGTGACTAATTGTACACATCAGATGTTAAGTTGTACCAGAATTAAAATTTAAGGGGGTAGTAGTAGTATACCATTGGAACATTGGAGTGCCTTGATTCCTCCATAGTATGCCAGGAAAGAAACAGGACCAGATTAATTATTAACAAAGATATTGGTGGCCTGTTGTTGCGTGGAATATTTTGGAATAATTAGTTGCTCCAGCTTTACCAACACTGTACTACCCTCTTATGGTTTAAAAATATGCATGTGTAGTGATGGTCAAATGCAGTATACTGTATATATTTTCTGTTCATTCTCACCTGATAATATTTTCTCTTTCTCTGTTATACCATAATATTTTCCATTTGCCCTAAACAGTAACTTGTTAAACCAGTGATTCCCGAAGATGTTCAGTTAACCACGGACCTATTACTACTACTACTACTACTACTACTACTACTACTACTACTACTACTACTACTACTACTACTACTATTACTACTACTACTACTATACATACTCTTCTCATTGATAGGAATCTTCAAACAGCTAATCAAGTACACTGAGCTTGGGGACGTGATCAGGATCTGGATCGGCCCCGTACCAATGATCATCCTTAGTAGTGCAAAGGCAGTCGAGGTCAGTATTGCACTTGGCAACCACACTACTACTACTACTACTACTACTACTACTACTCCCACTCGTCTTTTTTACTCTTGCTCCTCGTATTCCTCCTCCTCCTCCTCCACCTCCTCTTCCTACTATTCATACTCATACTCCTCTTCCTACTCCTACTCCTCTTTCTCCTAGTCTTCTTACTCCTACTCCTCTTTCTCCTCGCCTTCATACTCCTCCTCCTCTTTCTCCTCGTCCTGTTCCTCTTTCTCCTCGTCTTACTACTTCTACTCCTCTTTCTCCTCGTCTTCCTACTCCTACTCCTCTTTCTCCTCGCCTTCCTACTCCTCCTCCTCATCCTTTTCCTACTCCACATACTCCTCTGTCTCCTTGTGTGTCGGCAAACTTTGTGGTTAGTTATAATTTCAGTTACTTTATGTATTGTTATTGTTGTTATTATTTATATATTTTTTCTCTTCTTCTTCTTCTTCTTCTTCTTCTTCTTCTTCTTCTTATTATTATTATTATTATTATTATTATTATTATTATTATTATTATTATTATTATTATTATTATTATTATTATTATTATTATTATTATTATTATTATTATTATTATTATTATTATTATTATTATTAAGTTGCAAAGCAGGTATCATATGGGCCTTTTTTTTTTTACTCCGTCCTCTGGCCAGTCTAAGGCTTCCTAAGTCCTCCAACCCGTTTTAATTAAGAGTTGTAGAGGACAACGAGGAATCGGTGCGAGGCAAATTTTAGCTTTAGATCGGAGGAGGAGGGACGGAAAACGGAGGAAATAATATGTCCCAGTGTGATTGACTCTGAATTTAACCCTGTGATGTAGTCAGGAAATTCCATGGTGGTCAAATGTTGCCACGAAACACCAACTATATGGATGGAGCTTGTTTCATGGCATAGTGAGGAGGAATCAACAAAAGCCTTCAATTCTGATACACGGTTACAGGGTTCTTAATTAAGGGGGTAATTCACTTTTGTTACATTGGAGTGCCATGATTCTTCCAAAATATGCCAGGAAACAGGTCTTGATGAACAAAAATAATGGTGTTCTATTGATTGGAATAGTTTGGAGGAATCAGTTACTCCAGATTTGCCAACACTGAACTTTCCCCTTGATTAAGGTCGTTATACTGGTGGCCTAATAATAATAATACTCTTCAATAAACAACAATTATTGCACTGCGATGCTTAGTTGTTGCTGTCTCAAAGTTACAGATATATTCGTACACTACATACAAACCCACCATCATACAGAAATTGTATTATTATTATTTTTATTATAAATATTATTACTGTTATTATTATTATTATTATTTTTATTATTATTATTATTATTCTTGTAGTAATGAACCCGGTGGCTGTTTGTTTGTTTTTGTTTGTTTTGTTTCACCTGGTCTTGATCACGTCCTGGACACGTGCTCACCAACTGTTACCCTCCCGGAATGAGCTCAGAGCTCGTAGTGACCGATCTTTGGGTAAGGTTGGAACCTTTTTCCACACACCGGAATAGCGAGGTCACAACTCCTCGACTTACGTCCCGTACCTATTCTCTGCTAGGTGAACAGGGGTTACACATTTAAGGAAACACTCCCAAATTGTCTCCACCCGACCGGGGATTCGAACCCAGGACCTCTCGGATGTGAGCCGAGCGCGCTAACCACTACACCACCGGGCTGTGTGTGTGTGTGTGTGTACACAAACTCACTTGCCTACATACATATATACATACATTAGTATACTGCCTGCCTGCTCTGCGACGTACTGTACTACTATAAGACCTTGAGCTATAAATACTGTAAGCTACACGACAACAACTGAAAAAAAAAGTATATATAATTAAGAAAAAAAAGACTCATAAATTTTTTTGTTGGTTTTACATCTTACAACAACTCAGTGTTTAGTGTAGCATATCTTTCTTCTCTCTATTTAAGGGACCCTGTGATGTAGTCCGAAAATTGGAGGTAAGCTAGTCCTTCAAATATTGCCACGAAACACCAGTACAGTGTCGATAAATCCAGAGCAAATTATTCCTCCAAACTATTCTTTAGGCAACTAACGCACCACCAGTATTATTATTAATTTGATCCTGTTTCCTGGCATACTTTGGAGGAATCAAGGCGCTCCAATGTACAGTTGCGGACATAGGAAACAGGCACACCTGAAACGGGGCCCCTCATTGAGGATAGGGTAGGATGAGACGTTGTGTGTGTGTGTGTGTGCTATTATATATATATATATATATATATATATATATATATATATATATATATATATATATATATATATATATATATATATATATATATATATATATATATATATATATATATATATATATATTTTTTTTTTTTTTTTTTTTTTTTTTTTACAGGCGCTGTTCTCAAGCCGAGTGAACATAGATAAGAGTAGAGAGTACGACGCTCTTCACCCCTGGCTGGGCACAGGACTTCTCAACTCCACAGGTAATAGTACTGTACAGTTGGCCACAGGAATTATTGTACACTTGGATACCATAGTCTCTAGCCCACTTGAGTCGAAGCCCGTGATCTGAAGCAGGCGTTCCTGGACGACTGCTCACCCAAACCATCACCAGACACACACACACACACACACACACACACCAGCTACACACATTTCGAACTAATAGAGGCTTTGGGTGGGCTGTCGTACAGAAACCACTTGCTTCAGATCTCGGGCTTCGACTGAGCATGGCTAGAGACTATGGTATCCGAGTGTACAGTACACAGGCTGTATGGAGATATAGGTCATTATTCTGGAAGGACAGTCGTCATCCAAAATTGGTATCCAGTTCTTGTTAAAGTTTCGAATCGTTAGACACTTCACGGAGCAACTTACAACTATCACTTCTGCATTTTTATTTATTCTTTTCTCAAAACTCGACTGGTGCTGGATACAGGCAAGCCTGGATACATATTTTGGATCGCGACTGTACTGTAGTGAATGGTCGGGGACGGAAAAACAACAAACTTATTATTAGGTTTGGACTGCAATAAAACGTAGTCTTATATTTTCAGTATGTTGTAAATCCTCGAAACCAACAGCGTGTGTACGAATTCTTGTGGCTAATAGTTGTACAGTTGTGGACGTATGAAACAGACACACCACCTCATGTGAAGGATAGGTCACTGAACACAAAGTCTCACACTATGCCCTATTTTATTAAGAGACCCTGTGATGTAGTCAGAAAATAATGCTACGAAACACCACCTATATGGAAGGAGCTTGTTTTGTGGCATAGTCAGGAGGAATCAGAAGCCTCCAATTTTCATACACGATCACAGGGTCCTTAATATGCTCGTTGAATGGCCGTGTGACCACGTTTCATGTGTCCGCTATACCAACACATATTGTACACCAGGTAGAAAATAAATAAATAAATAAATAAATAAACTTGATTACTGAAAATCAATTATTTTTCAATATCCATCGTATGAGGTGTCAGAAAGCTTCACGCGAGAAATTTTTGCACCGATATAGGTATTGTGTTTACCTAGTGCACTGTATGTACTGGACGTGACTCTATCGTACTATATTCTATTCTAAAAGGCAGCAAGTGGCAGTCTCGACGGAAGATGCTCACACCTGCCTTCCACTTCAAGATCCTCGACAACTTCATTGACGTGTTTGACAGTCAGGCCTGCAAGTTGGTGGAGAAACTACGAGGAAAGGCAGACGGTCACCTCTTCAACATTTACCCCCACTTCACCCTCTGTGCTCTTGACATCATCTGTGGTAAGTTAAGGGGAACATTTTGTGTTGGTAAATGATTCCTCCAAACTATTCCAAGCAACAGAACACCATTATATTTGTTCATCTGGTCCTGTTGGTAAATCTGGAGCAAATGATTCCTCCAAACTATTCCAAGCAACAGAACACCATTATTTTTGTTCATCTGGTCCTGTTTCCTGGCATACTTTGGAGGAATCAAGGCACTCCAATGTAACAAAAGTGAATTACCCCCATAATGGGAGGTTCTCTTGTTAGTGAAAAATTGAAAGTCTCTGATTCCTCCAAACTATATGCCAGGAAACAGACACCCTCTATGATACTAATGGGGGATCTGTTGTTTCGTGGCATAGTTTGGAAGAATCAGAATCATAAAAAAAAAAAAAAAAAAAAAAATCCCCTTAAGTGGCTTTGCTATATTTTATTTATTTATTTATTTATTTATTTATAATCCTACACTTTTCGCCCTTATCCTACCTTCACACCACTTCATCTTCATCACTCTTCCCTCACTCTACTCTATGTGCTCGATATAATTTTGGGTGCTGACCATTGTCCTTCACACTTCACTCTTTTATTATTATACCACAGCAGACCTCGGTGTTAAGACTATGTTTTACTTCTCTCATGCACACATGAATTGTTAAGCATTGATATCCTTGCCTGCCAGAGACGGCCATGGGACGAACAGTGAACGCTCAGGACAACGAAAACTCGGAATATGTGCGAGCTGTCACAAGGTAACCATCAGAATTATGTGTCAACAGTTGTTGTTGTTGTTGTTGAAGTTCCTCAAGCTGTCTGACCGAGCAGCCCCGAGCTCTTGAGGAAGGCTATGGCTTGAACCGGGCTTTCCCACAGTGCCCTCAGTGAGTGTATGTTGTGTTGTTGGCGAGTGTCGTTGTGTGCGTTGCAGTCTTCCATAATGTGTTTAATGGAATGGGGTGCTGTGTTGCATCCTGGGCAGATAACTGCGATGGCTCCATCTAGTTTCTTTTGATATGTCAAAAGGGCCGGATGATGGCCGCTTTTGCAGCCTGGCCAGGTGGACTCTGTCCTCACGGGGAAGGGAGGATTCTGATGGGTGGATGTCAGGGGGTCGTGCATGCAGCAGGGTGTTGTTCTTAAGTTTTTTGATGGATTGGTGGGTGATTTGAGTATGGATGTGTTTTTGGAGACTAATTTGGGGTGGGCAGGGTGTAAGAGATGATAGTATTTGTGTATGATATCGTGTACTGGGTGTTGTTTTGATGTTTCTTGGCATCCCTGAGTGCTTTGCCATGTAGTGTAGTGGGTGGCGTAGGCTTCTGGAGGCTGCAGTAAGTGTTTGTGTGCCTCTCATGTCAAGGTAGTCCTTAATCTTGAGGACTTTGGTTTCATGGTGTAAGTGGTCTGTAAGTGTGGTAGCTGTGCAGCCTGTGATTGTCCTTAGGGCTCTGTTTTGTATGGTCTGTAGGGTGTTGAGATGAGTCTCAGTGAGGTTTGAGGCATAATCCATCACTGATCGGATGTATTGTTTATACACTGTGGTTGTGGTTTCTTTGTTGTGTTCAAATGTTATATAATACTCTAGATCATTTTCATAACGTTTAATTTTGTCTATTCAATAATATGCCTTTACTATATCCATATTCTCGAGTCATTCCTTTCCAAGAAATAATTATTCATTTTGTGATTTTGATATATTCGATTCATGCACCAGGTACTGAAGTATTTTATCCTCAGACTTGGCGAGATGATTGTGGAGCGGGCATTCAAGGCTTGGCTCCATAATGATATAGTGTACTGGTTGTCTGGTCTCTCCAAGGAACACGACACTCACATCAATGTTCTACACAAGTTTACCCGCGACACCATTAAGGAAAGGCGAGCACTGTATCACCAGCTTAAGGAGACTACACACATCCCCACTGAGGAGGAAAAACTACTCGGTGAAGATATGTTTATGTTCCAATCTCAGCTTCTAAAACTATTACAATGTTCTCTAGACTGAGGAAGAGGGCAAATTACTGGGTGAAGATTATTACTTTATATTTTAATCTCTCATTCTAAACCTATTATAATGTTCTCTAGACTAAGGAGAAGGACAAGTTACTCGGTGAAGATTACTTTATATTCCAATCTCTGCTGCTAATCATTACAAACCATTACAATGTTTCCTAGACTGAGGAGGAAGACAAACTACTCGGTGAATATTTGCTTATGTTCCAATCTTAGCTTCTAAAATCATTACAGTGTTCCCTATAGACTGAGGAGGATATACTGCTCGGTGAAGAGTAGCTTATGTTTCAATCTCTGCTTCTATTACCATTACAGTGTTCCCTGATCTGAATATTTGTATCTGTCTGTACACAGTAGAGATTATTATGACATTCCATTCTTTCATTTGTGGATAATTTTACCAGCCAATATCAAGTCAGGTCTCATTGGTCCTATTTTGGATGTAAAGTATATGGATGAATGAACGAACATCATGTCTTTTAATACACTTCAAGCAAAACTATTAAGGTGCCTGGTCTTCAGGTCATCCCAATATATTCCTCTTGTACTGTGGTGTCATTGTGATATTTTGCTCACGTAACTGTTTGTTGTACAGTACGGTATGTGTTAAGGACCCTGTGTTCGTGTATGATAACTGGAGGCTTCTGATTCCTCTTGACCACGCCACGAATCAAGCTCCTTCCATATAGGGGTGGTGTTTCGTGGCAATATCTGAAGGACTCATATATCTCCAATTTTCTGACTACATCACAGGGTACAGCCATGGCTGAAAGTCCATGAGCATGGGGTGGTGCAAAGCCACAGCCGATACTGGGCAGAGAGTTCGAATAAGATAAGTTTCCACACCCCTCTGACTGTGGTAGATCGCAGCTCAACGAATTGTTAGTAATATGGTTTGGGCACATATTTTTTCTTCTTATAATTACAAGTGATAGCTCATGGACTTTCAGCCATGACTGTACCTTAACGACAGATCACCTCACATGAACCAAGATAGTATGCGTAACTGTGTGTATGTGTAGTTATGTAATTTTTCGATATCTGAGAAAACTCCCACGAAAAAATTATTACATTCTTACCTGCGGAGTCAACACATAAAATTTGTGTATGACTGAATAGGGTAGGCTATATAATTTTGTCTTTCATCAACTGCATAAGTATATAAGGATGTTGTCTGTGTGTCTCTCAGGGAAGAAGAAGCTGTTGGCCTTCCTGGACCTACTACTGGAGGCTTCCGATGGGGAAAGCGCTCTGACTGATGACGACATCCGTGAGGAGGTGGACACATTCATGTTTGAGGGACACGACACTACCACTGTGGCAATGAACTGGGCTCTTTATTTCCTTGCCAGACATCCTGACATACAAGTGAGTTATTGCAGACGGGTTGGTGTAGTAACAGAGTTCTCGCTTATCTTCCCTGCATGGTCCGACTGGTTTGAGACACATCACTACTATATGTACAATTGCAGACATATGAAACGAATACACCTGAAGCGGGAACCATTATTGAGCTTAATGTGTACAGTTGCAGACATATGAAACGAATACACCTGTAGCGGGGGGGGGGGGCCTTATTGAGCTTAGAGGGTAGGATGAGACGTTTTATATAGAGGCAACGGGTCCTTAATGCTTAATATAAGGGGCCCGTTTGAAGTGTGTCTGTTTCATGTGTTTATATAGCCATGTCTGTACAATACCTACATCCATTTATACAGGCTCGAGTCCACAACGAGCTCGACTCTATCTTGGGTGACAGGGAGCGGCCAGTAACCTCAAGTGACCTGCGGGAGATGAAGTACCTTGAGATGTGCATTAAGGAGTCACTCAGATTATTACCTTCAGTCCCCACCATTGGCAGAGTGATCCGTGAGGAATTGACAGTGGGTGAGTTAGAGTGGCCCATTAATTAAGGGAGGAATCTGTTGCGGGTAAAGTGATGGGTTAGTGATTCCTCCAAATTATAACACGAAACAGATCCCCCCATTAGTAACACTGAGGTCGTCTGTTTCCTGGCATAGTTTGGAGGAATCAGTAGCCCTCCAATTTACCAACAACAGATTCCTTGGACGGCATACTGATTCCCCCAAACTATGCCACAAAACAGATCCCCCCTTAAAGTAACATTGAGGTGGTGTGTTTCCTGGCATAATTTAGAGGAATCAGTAACATCAGTAATCATCACCATCACAGTATACCTAGCTTCACTCAATTGAAATCCCTATTCACTGAGTGCACACTTTTAAAGGGTATAATTATATTCCATGTGTGGACTGTATCCCTCTCAACATAATAACAGTCAGTTTCGTCCATTCTTCTTTGTCCCTTTCAATATAATACACCTTTTAACGGAGATCTTAAAAATAATAATGTATATAGGCTTTTTGTGACTTTTCTGTATAATACACCATTTTAATTAACGAAGATCTTAGAAATAATAAAATAAGTATCAGTTGCTATCGAAGACTACACTCCCGTCGAACTAAATATGCACAATATTCAGGTGATAATTTGCGTGTTCCTGTCGGGGGTGATATCATCATAATGCTGTACAAGATCCACCGTGACCCTGAACACTTCCCTGACCCTGAGAAGTTTGACCCTGATCGCTTCCTTCCTGAGAACGCAAGCAAGAGGCATCCCTTCGCCTACGTCCCCTTCAGTGCTGGAGCCAGGAATTGTATCGGTGAGAGACCCCTTCATATTTCATACTGGGGGGGTTGTATAATTATGACCTTCACACTTCATACTGGGGGGGTTGTATAATTATGACCTTCACACTTCATACTGGGGGAGTTGTATGATTATCCTTCACACTTCATGCTGAGAGAGAGAGAGAGAGAGAGAGAGAGAGAGAGAGAGAGAGAGAGAGAATTTAATATTTAATTGACCACAGGTACTGTACGCGTACATAAATTTTCTTCATAATCAATAAAAGACAATTTCTTTGGTCTACCATACAATAATTGCTCATGAAGGTCTAAGAGAAATTTGTATTATTATTAATTGTATATTATATGTAATAGTTCAAATATTTTCGGTCTTATACCTGATAGTCTGAAAAACAATGAACAGAAATTGGTTCGTCGAGGCTTTGGCTTCTAAACCTCGACCTCTGACTACTGCCATGCTTACTTTTATCACCATCACCATCATCATCATCATCATCAATACGGTGGGAGGGGGGGGGAGAGGATACAATGCCAGGGATGAAAGAAATGAGATAGTAAATAAACAGATAGATAGACAGACAGACTACAGTAAAATGGTGATACTAATATGAATGTGGATAATTATATATACATGATGACAAGTATTATATAGTTTCACATTTTGGAAAATCTAAAGTAAACTAATACTAATAATTAATAATAAGTGTGGACATATATAAATGACAAGTGAATAACAGTTTCATATCTTTGAAAACCAAAAGTAAACAGAATAATAGTATAAGAAACTGATGATAATTAATGACAAATGATAAATAGTTTCACATCTTTGAAAACCAGAAGTAAACAATAATTAATACTGATGATTAAGGGGAAGTTCTCTTGTTGGTGAATTGGAAGGTCTGTGATTCCTCCAAAATATACCACGAGACACAGATCCCCTATTAGAACCATTGAGGGCGTCTGTCTGTTTCCTGGCATGGTTATAGGGGGAATTAGTAGCCTTCCAATTTACCAACAAGAGATTCTCCCCTTATTAACGCAGGTCAAAGGTTTGCCTTGATGGAACTGAAGACGGTGTTGGCTCGCGTTCTACAGCAATACCGAGTGGAAAGTGACACTAGTTTCTGCGACCTCCAGCTCACCGCGCAACTTGTCCTCAGACCAGTGGATGGCAACTACATAAGGATGTACCCAAGGAGTGGTGTGGAGTAGAGAGTGAGTGTGTAGTGTGTGGTAGGTGTTGAGTGTGTAGTAGGTGTTGATTGTTGAGTGTGTAGTGTGGAGTAGGTGTTGAGTGTGTAGTGTGTAGTAGATGTTGAGTGTGTAGTATTGAGTGTGTAGTCTGTAGGAAGCACTGAGTTTGTAGTATATGTTGCCATTGAGTGTGTAGTGTGTAGACAGTCCTTTTCACTTCTGTGTTTGGAGTTGACGTCAATCAACAACTTTATATTCGAAGATATTTGACTTCTCGATAATAATGTTCCAAAATGTATTTACAATGGTAATGTACGTTTTCCCATTAATCAATAACTGTATCATTTTATACACTTCTGCTACAATAACCTGATACTATCGAATTCCTGTAATAATCAACATTACTAAAGAGGACTGACTGTAGGCTACATGTTAGTAATCATTATCAGAATATCATTAGTATCATCATAGTGGTATTCTGACCCAGCCAGTCATCAGATAATTTCTAATACACAGTGCACTGTATTGTTCAGGGAAATTTTATAGCCTAATTCGTAACAAGCCTGGCTGGTATACCCACAAACAAACATCACATGGTACAATTGGCCACAAGAATTCGTACACACACTAGTAGTTGGTTTTAAGGGATTACAATTTATAGGAAATGTATGACTTCGTAACTGCTATACAACATTATTTAGTTTTGTAATGTGTGACTACGTAACATTACAACATTATTATTTAGGTTGTTGTTTTGTAATGTATGACCACGTAACTGCAATACAACAATATTATTAGGTTTGTTGTTTTGTAATATATGACTACGTAACTGCAATACAACATTATTATTAGCTTGTTGTTGTGCCATTACCGAGTCACTTGATAGACTATTCACTGCCGTATTTCCAGAATAATAACCTCCCTTTGTAAATAGCCTGTGTAGGAATGTCTGTGGCCAACCGTACGTACTCCCCAAGAACTATAACATATAGAGGTATATTTTATCCTTGGTACTTCTGACTCCCTCTGTGAAAGATTATTGCAGACTTATAGAGACAAATTCCAAAGAATATGATTAATAATAGTTAGCCAATTTACAGACTCATTCTCTATGCTTGCGTGCTTGTTGACTCTTATTAACTTTAATTTCATTTGGTTCAAATTTCCTTGATAAATATTATTGATAGAAATTACATACGGAAAAAAAAAATATATATAAAACCTCTCGAACAAGTTAGTACCTAAATTATCAAATCATTTTTATATAGGCCTACTGTAGGCTACATATATATAGATAGGTCTATGAGTCAGTAGAATATTTTGACACATCTCAAACTATTCTGTGACTAATGATCAATACTTAATCTATTAACCCAATATATAGATAGTACTTAAATATATCAAATAACATTGGTAGTCATAATTATTATATGTAGTAAACAATACAATTATAATTAGGTCTGCTTTTGGAATTAGTAAATAAGTGTTATATAAGGAAGGTGAATCTACTTAGTCCAGTCACTGCCAATTAACAAGATATTGTATTTTTTTTCTTTTCTTTTTTCTTATTTGGATCCAAGTTAAAGCTTATAAGCTACACTAACGAAGAAATGTTTGTATTAATCAATATTACAATTGAATATTGAAAATAAAGATTATTATATATGTAGATTTTT
The DNA here is from genome assembly GCA_033782935.1 of Petrolisthes cinctipes. Lineage (NCBI taxonomy): Eukaryota > Metazoa > Arthropoda > Malacostraca > Decapoda > Porcellanidae > Petrolisthes > Petrolisthes cinctipes. The sequence goes on from JAWQEG010005272.1 coordinate 56,887, forward strand.
TTCTTGGTGATACAATGAAAAAAAAAAGTAGACTGAGTGACAGTAATAGCTTAGATGGCAGAGATAATTTAAGTTAGCCAAGCCAACAAATATTACATAAATTGAGCCAATAGTCGGTGTTTTCTTGTCTAAGATTGAATTTACTTACAATTAACTCACTGGCTACTCATTATAAACATAAGAATATAGAACGGCTTCAATATATGTGATTGAACATATTTACAAAGAACAATTATTAATCACAGCTTCTTTTCATAAGCCTCATAAAATAACTGCTCTGCACTGACACACAACTTTTTACGAGACGAATAATAATCATTGTAATTTTTGCTTATATTAATCAATCAACTATGATATTGCAGCCGTCCATAATTTTTACGTTTATCACGAGTAGCAGCAGCATCGAGTTTACAGTGAGCAAGATCCTATACAACGCAGGTGTCACATCCATTATTTACGATTTTGAACCTCCACTGAAAAAAGAGTCTAGCATCATGTGTGCGTCAAATTATTCTTTTTATATATTATGCATGAATGTTATTAAAATATGGATGCTTTAGCAATTAGGTCTCTGTAGTTGATATTTGGAAATGGATAAATTATTATGTAATTTTCCTTTAATACATATACCAAGCAAGATTTTTTATTTTCAGGCACATATACAGAGAACTGTCTTGTTCTCACAGCAAGTAAGAATATATAGGAAGCAAGAATGCTCACATATAGTGGTGATGGGAGTAACAGTGTTGTACAGTAGCCTTCTGATAGATCATTGCTTTAGTTTTAAGAATAAAGTATATGTATGTCTCTTTTTTTGGTACTTTTACATCAATGTATTGTTGAGAAACATAATTGTAGAGGTCATAAACAGGTAAAAAATATCGAGCATTGAAACTACTGTACGCAAATGGTAGGTATTGTTTTTTTTTTTTTTTTTAGCGATATATTTGGCCGTTGTCGTAGATACTATCGTGATTTATTTTGTAATTTAAGCACAATTAATCTAATTATTCATTCTGTAGTCAAATAATTAGTATCAAATGCCCATTGTTCTGTGCGTTACTAGTAAAGAAAATACGACTTAAAAATTAATCAGGATAAAGGAGAGCAGGCGGGAGCTGGAGTGTTGATTCCTTTTGGCCGCTAGAGGCGTCATCGTCGCAGCCAGTCACAGTGACGACACCAAAATAACATTGAGTTACCTATCCTTCTCCAAGTACTAGAATCCTTGTTTCAGCCCAACACTCCTGCGCAGAAGCCACTTTTGCTGTTTACAACTCTTTATAATCACATAATTATAATTATGTGGTTATAATTATGTGGTTAGCATAGGATGTTGCATAATTAATATCAACACTGAGAATAAAATACTTTCTTTCAACGTCCGAGACGCTGAGTACTGTACTATTTTTGCCGATGTTATAACATGCGGTTGGCAACTGGTTAGTGCCTTTGCTGTCCGTAACTCGTGTTTTGAGGGGTATTTCACCGTCATTGCGAGACAGCGACTGAAGCATTGAAGCTCACCTGAAGGCCTGAACCAATTTTTCGAAGTACACAGTCACTCCACAGTGTCCACAGCCTCAGCCTCCACACTCCATCATTTCAGTTTCCAATTCGCTAGTGAAAAGGTGTGTCACTGTGATCCTTCGTGTTCATTTGCTCCTTTATATATGTAAGTATTTTGGTGGTACGCAAGAACATCCGTGGTGTTGACGATGGTGTGGTACTGGTACGATGCATGGTTTTATTGTTTGTCTATGGAGTCATCTTACCCGTACCACACCATCGTATGCACCATGAATGTTCTTGAATACGGCACTCTGTTTACCATGTGCAATTGCTCCTTTAAGTATTTAAGTATTTTTTGTATCATGGATGGAGCAATTAATATGGTTTAACTTTACTATCCGAAAATATACCACCATAATTAACCCAATATATTTTACTAGTGGTGACTAATTAAAGTTTCTCAGGGAAGCTTTACATTATTGCACTGTATATAAATTATGTACTTGAGAATAAAATTAATATAAGCACCTAGGAAATAAGAGTATAGGCCTGTTTTAGACATTCTGGATAGTTAAACCAGAATGAAGTATTATAGATGATCCCCGTTTGTAAAGAAATGAAACTGATCAAATTGTTTTATTTATTGCAGGAATGGACGAATTTGCAAGAAGATTATTTACTGGGTTACAAGATCTGATGGATGATATACTGGGTTACAAGATGATGGATGATTTACTGGGTTACAAGATCTGATGGATGACTTACTGGGTTACAAAATGATGGATGATTTACTGGGTTACAAGATGATGGATGATTTACTGGGTTACAAAATGATGGATGACTTACTGGGTTACAAAATGATGGATGATTTACTGGGTTACAAGATGATGGATGATTTACTGGGTTACAAGATGATGGATGATTTACTGGGTTACAAAATGATGGATGATTTACTGGGTTACAAGATCTGATGGATGATTTTTCGAGTTCTAATGAAGACATAGATGATTTGCCAGGTTCCAAGTTATAATTATGATAAACAACCCCCATCGCTACTCTTCTCTACTATAAGGTAAAGAGCATTATACTGTGCAGTCTCGGCACATAGTCCTTGATCAGGGTGTAAGGGGAGGTCTGGTCAAGGATTATGTACCGCGACTGTACCTTGTTTTCCACTGGTCTTATGAATATGTATTGAATTGTTTGTAAGGAATGTGTGTAAGTACAGTACAGTAAACCTTCATTGTACAGTCGGCCAAAACAGTTTTGGAACCACCCTTACATTGAAATTAGCAGTATAATAATCCATGGGGGTTGCAATACTTTTTTTGCCGACTGTACATTACATCAACATCCCGAGGGCCCTGACAGCCGCCTTTGGGTGAATAGGCAGATGCACGATATCATGTATAAGGCCTTTCAAAATTATACTGAGCGATAGAAAAACACAATTTTCACCATATCTCCTTACATTGAATACTGTACTTTAAAGTATAAGCCGCATGGAGTGCAGCATTTTACATTGAATTAATTTCTAATGTTTTACCTCATGATTTCCCTCTACCTTCAAGCCCTGCCTTCTTTGTGTCAAAATTACTATATAAGTAGAAGAACTTATGGTAAACTAGGAATATTTATATCTTGTATAGCACAGTCACTTTAGGAAGTGGTTTTGTAGGTAAAATGATCCACCAGTTAATATGAAGGAAATGGCTAAGAAGGTTCCTTTTCTGTGGGTCTTGTACAATTATCCCATAGTTTGATACCAGGATTACAGTTTTGTGTATTTTAATTAAATTTCTAGCAGTGGTGGGCTTTGTGACTGGCATTAGGTGATTAGATTTAATTAAGGAGATTCGGCTCCTTTTTTTTTGTACTTTTTCCTTTTTACAATGTTTATTAGGATAGTCTAATGCTTTGTCTTGGTGGATTTTGCGTTCTCAGGATGCTCTTGTTTCTTCATCATCTTGTCATGCGCTAAATGTATGCATTGTACTAATGATCTTTTAATTTTTCAGGTAGGTTAATTGTCAACAGCCAACGCTGGAGCACCACATCGAGGGATATTGAGTGAGTGTTAAGAAATAGTTATAAATACAGTATGATGTACACTCGCAATCCAAAATTTGTATCCAGATCTTGTTGAAGTTTCGTATCATTTGACATAGTAGTGAACCAATTACACGCTTATCCTGTTTCATATATGCTTCAGCTCGCTTGATACTCGATCAGGCTATTCGAAGCAAGCCTAGATACATAATTTGGATTGCGAGTGTACCCACTATCCTGGGTTAGGTGTCATAAGATTGGAGCCTGTTTCTTATTCATTGTAAGTGACCCTGTACTCTGAGCATCATTATTTTTCCTCTGGTAGGCACAGTGTTAGGTAGGGGCATGTTCTGCTCATGACTACTGGGGACTGTTGGTCTGGAAATGCCAGCAGGCATGTAGGTTTGAACCTTAGTGAACCTAGCTTAAATGAAGCCACTTAATTAGACTATAATAGTTCACATAACTAACAGCAGGGTATGAGGGTTCCTCTCTGAAGTTTCCAGGTGGAGTGGGTGCAAGTATAATAGCTTTTTTGTTGGTAGGTAAACTGAGAGAATGTCCAGACATTGTTAAACGATTTGTTGTTTGTGGCACAGTTGGAGGCGGTGATTTAACTGGCCAGGGCCACACATGTTTGTAAGTTTTTTTATTTACATTTTTCCTCTTCCTCGGCATATTTTATTTCATTAGGGATTCTTTTATTTAGTTAAATCCATATATTGTCAGTTAAATGAGCTGCTGAGGCAGATTGCCACCAGTATACTGTACCGTATTTTCTTCTGCCAAAGAGGTAATAAATTAGATATGGTCTGTTACCTCTGCCAAGAAAGTTGTTTATGGTTTGGTTTATTTAAATATACTGTAGTCTGACAGAATTTACATTACCGTATGTGGATTTTTATGAAAATATATCTGAAGGTGGAATTGTGACTGGCAACAATTAAGTGCTTAGATTTTGGAAGTGATTTGGATCTGGATCAAGAACTTTTTGTATAAACTTTGAATTTTATTATCACTTTGGGGAATGACCTGGGTGGTTTAAATTGCACAAAATGGGTGAATGAGGGATCATAAGAAAGGGAGGGTTCACACGTGTTAGTGGAGCATGACTGCGTGCCATGAAACCGAGACGAGAGCTCATCTCGACTTAGGTATTAATGCTTACCATTGTTATGGCTAGTGTCCGAATTTGAACTAAAACCACCAAACAGCTGTATTCTTATTTTATTAAAAATGTGTGAAGAATGAACATTAAATAAGAGTAATTTTGACTGTAGACTTTCACGGCCTTGGCAGAGGTTTTGAGTTTCAGAATTCTTGTTTTAAAAATATATAAGTGCTCCCTCGTTATCGACGGATTTACTCTACCGTACAGTATCTCTTGTGACTAAAAATAATTCTAAACTTAAGCCCAAAGTATGGAAAATGTATGTTTTGAATGGTTGTTCATTCCAAAAGGGTACCGTACGCCTAAAGCGCGAGTGTAGTGAATGAAGAGTGAGGGTGATGATTGACAAGTTCAGTTATTACCAATAATCCATGAGTTTCTACTCATACAAATACATTTCCTTAGTTTATATTAATTATTCTTTGTCACTTTATCTTACATAGGGAGAGACGTCTTATCATATCGAAGGTCGTGTGTTTTGTGTACTGTGGCGCGGTATGACATGTTGGGCCCCCACGCATGCGCAGTTGATGGGTTCCAGTGGGGTTCCACTTGGCTACTGCTACACAGGGATATGTGTTAAAAGTATGAAAAATGCCCGTTTTGAGAAGTTGTTCACTATAAAGGGGTTAGGCTTATCGCGAGTGTAACAAGCGAGCTTGAGGGTGAAAAGTTGTTCACCATAAAGGGGTTAGGCTTATCGGGAATGTAACGAGGGAGCAGGAAGGTGAAAGTTGTCCATTATAAAGGGGTTGGCTTATCATGAGTGTAACAAGGGAGCGGGAGGGTGAAAAGTTGTTCACTATCGCGAGTGTATCAACCGAGCGTGAGGGTGATAGTGGGGTGGTAAGTTCAATTATCACCAAAACTCATTGAATTTTTATTTGTGCAAACACTTTCCTTAGTTTGTATGCATTAAGTTTGGTAATTTTTTCTTAAAATCACTTCCACTCTTCTTGGAAATCGTCTGGTTAAGGATTGCCTTCTTGGGGGGAGCACTGTACATTTATTTATTTTATTATCGACGGCCATCTTAAGAACGTAACCCCCGTCGATAACGAGGGAGTACTGTACAGTAAGAAAATCTACGAAATATCCACAATTGTAATCAATCTTCCCATAGAAGCCAGAGTACAGTACACCTAACCAATCTACACTGTAACAGTTCTTACTTTAATGAATCAGGGCTTGTAGCTACAAATAACAAACCTTCTGCCACACTTACATATAGCACCCACACCACAACACTCCAACGGTACTCAAAACCTGCCAACACCATCCTCATCACAGTCAGGCCTTCAACATAATGTGTAGCCTATTCTAAATATCTATGGGGCTTCTTGCTGCTACCAGTTTCATGACAACTTGAACTGTATGTCTTCTTATTTTATACATTTTTTCCGGTCAACTTTATTACACCCATTAGTGTATTTGTCAAGATTAGATTCTTTGTGGGTGAGGCCATCACTACCCATATATCTTCACTATCACTCAGATTAGATGTCTGTTTATATGGGGCCTTCCCTTCCTAGTGGGCATGAGGAGACTTGCCATTTGTCCCTGACCCACCTGGGAAAAAACAAGCCCCTGGATACCCTTCACATGGGGTTGATAATTCTGGATAAATTTTTCCAAACACTTTCCGAGACAATTAATTTTGACTTTCCATTTTGGTTTTACTGGTCGGATACCCTCCCCATTTATCCAGGCTTGGGTGAGGCACTTGTCGGGTACATTGCAGCCAGTGACTGGGTTAACATGAACTGAATATAATAATCATAAATATGCCTATGTTGTAAAGGATAATGAAAAACACAGTAATTGGATTTGTGATCTATTGAAAATCATTGTACAGGAGGGAAGATAGGCTATATGGGAGGAGATAGGCTATAAGTACCTTTATGTGTTTGGTTGTGGTGGTGATGGTATCTAGTTGTAGTAGTGGCACACATCCAAAGCTTTACACTGTATAGCACATTGATTGATGACCCATTAACTATTATTTTTCAGTAATAAAGAGATGGGGGAAGCTCAGAGGGGGACTTTGAAAGTAAAACTGCAATTACAATATAAGCATGACATATCTATGGGCTCCACCTTCCAGTAGCATTTAGAATATAAAAGGCAATTTGTGCTAGTTCTGTAAATTTCTGTCTCCAACAAAAAGCTTGGTCACTAGCCTCTTGAAAACATAATATACCTTTGTAGCCTATAAAGTAAACTGAATGAATCTTGCACAAATAATAACTAGGACACTAAGTTACATAAACAAGTACAGTACAGTACCTCTATATACATTAGTAAAATATCCAGTACATGGGGTTATGTACTTTCTAGTGATTATGAGACCGATAAAGCAAAAGTTTTATAAATACATAAACTTGTAAACTTAAAATTGGGATATGTATTTGTCTAGTGACTTGTAATCCCACCTCCTGCAATCATACAACATACATATTATAAGCACCTTCTGTTTTTTGTTTATTTTATTTCCCTTTAGTATCTAAAGAAAATTAGCCCACAATTCTGTACATCTGTTCATAACATGTTCAAAGGAAAGGGGAGGTATGTGGGAATTGATATTAGTACCCAGAGACAAAGCAAAACTATAACCTTGCTTTATAATGCGGCCCCAAGGGAAATGTCTCCCCACCTTTCCCTTGGGGTCGAGTCAGAGGATATAATGTACAAAAAAAATAAAGCAAGGGGCAGTAGGATGATATAATGAAGTGAGGCAAATGGAGAATGAGAGAGCAAGTGCCTAGGCAGATTTGAGCTAACGTCTCATGTTTGCATTTGACTCTTAGATATATTGTAGTGTCACCATGAGTCTGGGTACTTGGTACTACATTTCAGCTTCCTATATTCCCACTGATATCTGACAAGGTTCATAGTTGCACAATAGCACAGTACATAAAACATATTTGGGTCTTCATATTCACTCACACATTTACACAGTGATATATATTTACATAGTTTTAGAAGTGGTTGTCTGTTCAAAGTTTTCCTATAACAATTAAGTACTACAGTATACAGGTTTTATACACAGACATGGAATGAGAACCTACATAGTAGTTTGTATTTCTATTAACTTGTATTTCTACGTGTCGACTCCTATAGTACAGATAGGTTGTGTTTCACTAAAGGGTTAGTAGAGATCTATAAACATAACCTACTCACATGTGCACGTATGCCCTCCTGCAGATTATGTTTAATATATAAGTATATTTACACTATCTCATTCATATTTCTTTTATACAATACTCATGAAATGGTACCATTCTTAGTATATACATACAATACACTTTTACATTCACATTAAGTTGTGGAGGTGGGTGTACATGAGAAGAATGAGTACTATACAATATAATAAGGTGGAGCCCATAGGATATCATATGAATAAAATATTATTACAGTATATAGGCTACTTAGTGATTAACAATGATTTAGATAATATACTGTATACTGTTACTTGTTTGGAGGGAGTAAGATGTTGGCAAATTGAGAAAGTAATGAATACTGTTTCCTCCAAACTGTACCATAATATACACCATGTATTATGAGGTACAGCTTGGAGAAGTAAGGACAATACTGTAGCACTTAATTCACCAACAAATCCTACCCTTTAACTGTACACAACAAATTAATTTCCCTAGAGTGTCCCTTGGGAATTAGTTAACTGTATTATGGGGATTAATATCAGATCAAGCTTACATTTAATAGGGAGTATGATAACAGCAGCACAGTAAGAAAACAAATACCATACCTGACCAGTACAGAAGTAGATTTTGTGTGTTTGTAAAAAAATAAAAACGAGTACATATACCTTGAAATGCAATAATATATTTACAAAACATGGCATAATAATTGATATCAATAGTAAGGGTAGATATGTTGAGTTATGCAGCGACATGCATACAAAATAGGGTAATGGATAAAACTAATACAAAGCTGTTGCATTACAATCCGCAAATTGTCTATACAGGAGATACTTCATGTTCTACCTGAAGAGATACCATATGTTAAGTAACTGAACTGCAAAGCAAAGTAAAACATGGCTCTTGATGCATTGAAAATTTTTGGAGTACTGTATGGCAAAAATTATTAATGTTTATTTGCTTTCAAGATAAGAGTACAGCTTACAGCTCTTAAATGCATTATTAATCTTATAATACAGTGCATTATGTACATCAAATGATCAAAGATATCCTTATTGGTAGAAAGTACTTGCAAATGCAAGTATTCTTCAGTAGTTTGGCACAGAAGGTAGATAAGTGTATAGTAGTCAATTCATTAAATCTATCCTTGAGAGTTGGACAGAATGGTCCCATTTGCTTAAAACAGATCAAAGTTCAGTATGTGAAGTACTGTTTGCAAGTTAATCAATGTGTTAATATGAATTTATTTCTTGTTTCCATGAAAAGTATCTAGTGATATGAATACAAAAGGTTGTTAACTTATGATTGATTATCCAACAGAAAATAATAACTGGAAGGTAAAATATAAAACTTAAGATCTTATGTTAAGGGAAAGGAATGATGGGAGGCAAGGGTAAAATAAAGATACTACAAGTCCAGTACCAACTGAAGTTTTGCAGATATTGTCATTTCAGGCAAAACAGAGAAAAGGAAGAGAAATAATTGGGTGCTGCACTGTACTGTTTTCTTCACTGAAAGTATAAAATATCAGTTTATTTTTTTGTTTGTTATTGACAGCCTCTCCCCTCACTGGGTAATGGTAAGTTTGTAATAAAAGAAAGAAAATATGACTGAATAGCCTCTTGGCTAATAAAGACCTCTCATTCAGAGGCTTTGTAAACTTCCCAGTCATTAGTGAAACACGAGGTGAATATTGCCAGGAGGAACAGTGTGCCAATATGGGAAAAACACTGTATACTATGTATTCTTTCTCAAATATAGTGGGAAACCATCTTCTCGTCTCATGATTTCCAGTGCCTGCACAATATTAGAGTTAAATTTTCAATCACTAAATTTTTATGCTGGTCCTTGAGCTGTTGATTTTGTTTCTCAGCTCATGCACTCTAAAAGCACTCTTTATCTATTGTTAAAGTGGCATTCTTTTTCCTTTTCGAATTTCACCATCATATGAGACAAAAAATTTTGGTGTGTGCCAGGATACTTTTGCATTATACGTAGTGTTTATAAGTAGACAATTGCCGAGACAAAAATGGACAAGAATGAATATGAAGGTTTCAATACTGAATTATCGCATCAAATTTATACAGCATGGTATCCGAGTAATTACGAGTAATATACCATACTACTAATACATGCTACTTGACAGTACAGTACTTGTAGAGTACAAAAGTATTCTGAAATATGCTTGATGTTTTCAGTTATAAATGTAACATACATACTCCATATTGTATTACAAGTACAGAATTTCAGTAAGAAACAAGATAGAAAGAGCAAAGAAACATACATTCATGATTATATTTACAAATTTCAAAAATGAAATAATAATCATACTTGGCTATCAATAAAATTTTCACAATATTTAAACTGGCAAAATCTTAACTTTGACAAGACCTCAGGTATACTAGTTACAGACCAAGGTTATTGAGTGCAAAATGTTTCATTATATGTGTTGTAAAAATAATCAACAAAGGTGCTTTATATTCCCTCATGTATACATATCAACCCAGTTATTAGCATCATAAGGTAGGCCATCAGTGTTTTATAACTGGTTTCCTAGGTTTTGTTTCATGTTCCCCTAATCTCTCTCTCTTTTACCTGAAGATCTCTGAAACATACTGTGGATTATTATTACTTCTTGAAAATCTCCTTACATTTCTTTCTCTCATATACTGTTTACATAAAATACAACCAAGTATGACTAAATAAATAATAATAATAATAATGCTTATCATTGACAATACAGATGAACTGAATTTTATGGTACTGTACAATAGAATTTGTGAAGTATAGTACAACAGAAGCTCAAAAGTACATAAATGTAGTTTTGCAGATTTCCTGTTCTCAAGCAAAACAAAGAGAAGAGAAACTAATGTCTCTACAAAACTGGATGCTGAACTGTTTTGTCTCATCCTCACTACTCAAGGCAAATATTTGAGTCTGACTGTACCATATGCTCTTACTTCCCCTTCATCATCTTTTATCTATGGTGGCAAAATTTGATTCAGAACAAAATTGTCCACTTTCTGTATTTCCGTGTTTTCACCGACTAGATTGCCATTTATACTTTCAACAAACCACAAGCACTACACAACAAAGTTAACACACATTACAATTGCATTACTATTAGTAGTATTATAGGATCCCTGATATAATTATTGACATATCAGTGGAAGAATTAAAGTTGGTTATAGTTTTACAAGGAATGGATATAGTATTTCGACACTGCTATTCCTTTAAAATTATACAGTATGTACAGATCTTAGGGATGCATAGAGATGTAAATAGGCTATATGGATTTTAGTGCCAACTTTTAAAAGTAGTCTCCCTATGCTCGTTTGCTGTTAAATACGTCTGGAGACCGAGATTTCACGACCAGTGTCACTGAGTGTAGGGAGTACAGTATACAGTATTATTGTACATCTATTATGGGGTATTCATTGCACTTGTCTTTCCAATATGGTAGTCGACTTTGATTTAGCCTGGGATTAATATTTACTAATACTGTATTGTAAAATATATGGTAAAAGAATAATTTATTTGACCAATAGTCCTATTTTCACAACCCTCACAATCAAAGTTTCTTTTAAAGTACTGTACATAAATGATGCAAAAAAAAAAAAAAAAAAAGGCAACCCCTCGGCAACTGCTGATGTACTGAAAACTTTGATAAATATTCTTGGGTATAGGTTTTATGTTGATCAATATTTGACAGAATTGAATATATGGTTTCAATAATTTATTTTCAAAGTCAAATTTAACAAGTGTTTACATATTTTAGCACAATACAAGAAATACAGAGCATGGGCATTTAATAAACCCTTGTGAAATTTTACTTTATAATGGCACATTTAGCACTTCTAGTCTATAACTTATCCCATCATAAGTACCTGATACAAACATTGCACTTCTGAAAGCTCTTTCACATTATTCATGGAGAATATTATTGTTCATTAGCAGTAATTGAGTCATTCATTCATACTGTACATTCATTTTACAATGTAAAGAGGCTAAACAAAGAATACCCACTGTAATGCCCACTTAAAGGAGAACATTCTAAGCAGCTACACACATAAGGTATATGCTTTAATTCATACTGAGCACATAATCCTGCACCTGGGTGAGTGAAAACATATCTATTCTCCTTTGACATGTAAGTGGGATACCTAAAACCTCTCATTTGTTTTGTGATTTCGGATAATTTGATAACTTGTACACACACTCAAAATAATATATGTTACACTTTCTGCTTGATACAAAATGACATTATAAATGAAATGTTTGAAGATACAGCCTTCTTCACAAACTGGTATCCCTTTATTAAGTACGAAACTCCTTGAACCCCCCTCAGCTCCTGTAACAATAGTATTTTGAGTGTGTACACTAAATTTCCTTATTTCAGGTGCAAGAGCTGCCACAATTTTGTCTACACATTTTCTTATGATAGTGTCTTGTACCTGATTTCTATTTTCTCCTCTGGTGGAGTCACATACAAGTGATTCATATTAAGGATATACAATCTCATAGCGGTATATACAAAGTGTCACATGGATATCGCCCCATATCCCATATGCAGAGAAAGGAGGGTCTACAGGGGGTTGAGCCTCCATGTACCCTTGTCTTTACCTAAGTGCCCTTCAATAATGAGGGCATTTCCAGAATTTAAAAATTCTGTTTCATAAAGCCTATTGACATGTTTGATTGTCAACTATTGCTTGTGCTAATTTTAAATCTAGTAATTATTTCTTTATAAACAAAGTGAAGGGATTTCTATTTTGTATATGAATAGAGATGGTGCCCGTGTTTTGCACACTTTCATGTTCAATGCAAGACGTGGGCTGAGCATCAGTATTGTCTTTTAATTACAGTATTTACCATATAGTGATGAGACAAGAGCACAGACCCACACTTTCCTGTGTATTAGCTCATCACTAGAGGTCTGAGCTTGCTACTTAACTTTTCCTATGGCACTTGAATGTGCCGAGGAATTTTGTAAGTTATTGTCTCCTTTATCAAGTAAATATTATCAGTTACAGATGTAATTCTTCCATTTGGTGTTTTAAGAAGTGCAATGGAATACACTGTATTATGTTTCTTATGAACTATGCAGTACTTTAGTAATGTTTATGTAGCACAATCGAAAATGCTGTCCTCTGTATATCTGGCAACCTAACTACCAATATACAAACACTGGGAAACTCACATTTAGGATGCATTAATCATCCTTGACTCTTGTTTTCTCAGAGCATATGTACTGTATTCAGTTTCATAACCGATTATTAGCTGATATGAGTGTTAGATCTTCACACCAAGCAATGGATAATAATACAGGGAAAATCACAAACCTAGTCTCAATGAGTAAAAAACATTGAACACAAAGACAGTTCTGAAGATTTTAGTTGCAGCCTTCTTCTCAGAGCACATGAACATTTTCTGAGGGGTTCTGCTGGGGAAGTAGACTCTGGGTTTGTTGTGAAGTATAAAGAGAGCCAGAGGTGCGTCGAGAAGAGTCACCAGAGTCTCCCAGAGGTACACTTGTGTATCTAGATGATCTCCAGGAGAAGCCGTGGTGGTTGTGATGGTGATGTCCATGGTTGTGGTCATGTGGATGGTGCAGAAGCCGTCCTCCAGACCCTCCACATCCCCCTCCTCCACTGCCACCACCACCGCCCTCTCCTCCTCCTCCTCCTCCTCCACCTCCTCCAGCTTGGTGTGTGTGTGATCCATCCCATGAAGAAAGACGAAAGGTTTGTGTCTTGCCATTTGTGACACCGCGAGATTCGCCATAGACACTGTTGCCATATGCTCCAGAATCTTGCCCTGCCAGATCTCTTGCTGCTCCAGTGCTGCCAAGGAAGGAGCCACAGAACATTTTAAGCACCATCCTACGGAACTTTTGACCGAAGATGCAATAGATGATGAAGTTGACAGAAGAATTGATGGTCACAAGAAGATTACTTGTCAGTGTTAATTCATTAATCTCGATGCCCATCATCTCCAAAAGATTGATTATGAATGCCAGGAGGTTGCACAGGAAGAAGACGGACACCACAACCAACAGCATCACGGCAAGACCAATCTCCTTCTTTTGCAGTCGGGTAAGTTGCTGACGTTCCTCATTAGCTTGCCTTACCTGTAATAAGGTAAAGTAAAAATACAGTATATATAAAACTTCTATATTACTGGTCATACTCCTCAAATATTGATCATATGTACTATGGCTAAAAAAATATTGTCATAACTAAGGGCACTGCAACAACACATTGGAAACAATCAGTATTGTCAATATCGTATACTAAAAGCTAACACATGGAAGGTATTTACTACCACTAATTATAATGATATATGTATCATTTAATGTACTGTACTCGAACTTTGAATACATTCATTTGATAAGATTGGGATCCTTCATTTGGCAACACTTGAAGAAGGAATTTACTCTGATATTTTGTAATGCTGTGAATTTAATGTTATGGTACTAAATAATTTAACCCATCAACTGTAATAATTGCATCAGATACAGAAAATACGCTTAGTTACATATCTTTAATACACGATTAAATAATCATAAAATTGACAACACCATTCATTCATCAGACTACCACCACACTTGTCACAACCTTTGATAAGACTACCACCACACTTGTCACAACCTTTGATACACAACATTGCTGTCCCAGGTTCATATGTGGACACCTGTACATCCACTCATTCCCAGAAAGTTGCTGCATGATGCAGACAACACATGCAAGTGCTGTGATAGTCATCGATTCAGAGACTGTACCATCTTTATTTTTAAATAATGTTTGCTGGTGAAAATTTCTGCAATACTGTAATATGAATTTCATTCTCGTTATCAACAAATTAAGACCAAATTAAAACATGTATGATAAGCTACCAGTTACAGGCATCCATGTTCTTACCCTCTTATAGATGAAATAATTGAAGATGATAAGGCTGAGAAAAGGGATGAGGTACATAACAAAGAGGTACATCCACATAATGTAGATCGACACGTAGTATTCATTTCTGCGCAAGTCTGTTGCATCCACTGTACCAAACCATATTTCTTCTGAGATTATACATTCCTGTTAAGGTAAAAAGAAGACATTAATGTCAAATAAGGGAGAACTGAAGTTAATTTGTGAGGAATCCCTAACTTTAGGTATTTAGTTCCATATCAGAAAGAACCTCACTCAATTACGATTTTTTTTAAAGATTAACATACATCTACATGAAGGGGTAAAACTTTATTTACATACTGAGTTGTTCATTTACAAGTCAGTGCTCAAAATTATATATTCGTCATATAGTTAGCATTGTGGGTAACTCTGTACCTTATCTTAACATCTTTTATAAGTCGGTGCATGAATGCTGTATTAACAAACGATATAATACCAGGTAAATGCTGTACAGGAAAAGTTACTAAGAATGGTTAAATCATGAGAGAACTGTTCATTATAATTATTATAGTAACCACATAATTATCTGTTGATTTGCCTTCCACATATCTCCAACAATTAAGGCCACACACAGTTAAGAGGAATCTCGTTTTCATCCTAAGGCAACAGTGTTATGGCCTTCAATAACTGCTCGTTTGGCACGACATACTGGACCCCTGCAAGATCATGATCTGACTGGGATTTATGTGCATATCCAATCTCCTCTATCATCTTAGTGCTGTAGGGCTTTCTCGCTTGGTGTTAAGTTTCTCATTATTATTAATTTTGTAGGTAAAATCGAAGAGACATTTCGGCATACAATTACAAATCAACAATGGGTCTTTCAGTAATTTATGGCCACTTCTTTTCATTGAAAGCTATATTAGCCTCTTTATTGAATTGGACATCATTCTGTACAAAATTACCCATTCCGTAAAAAGCAAAAAGAAGTTAGAATAATATCTCACCGTATACGTGACCTCCCAAAATCGTGGGAGATTGTACAAAAAAGAGAACAACGCCACGCACAAGACGTAGGTCCTTGCTCTTCCATATGTGCAGAGGAAACGAGCCTTGAGTGGTTGGCAGACTGCAATGTACCTCTCTACAGTTACAGTTACAGTCAGATACACAGAGCCGGTCTGCGCAATGAGGGCAAGTGGGAAGATGATGGGTGTAACTCTTGGAAATACCCCATGAGTATACCAGGACATTTTATCAGTGTAATCGCTAACATCCTGCAGTCCGAACATTAGGATGGAGGTGGTGACAACGATGAGGTCAAAGGAGGTGAGTCCAATGAGGCAGCAGTTGATGGATGATCGCATCTTGGGCCTGTAAGAGGAAGAAACAGTTGGAGTGATACTGGATGGGTGGTGACATTGGTGTGGGGAGGACATGAATTAAAAGACAAGGGTTACAGGTGATATGGGAAGTTACTTAACTATCTTACCCTGCATAGCCTGGCACAATCGAATATCCTTCAAGTAACTATATTGATCACAGCTTAGCAAACCCTCATTCTCGTCCGTCCTCACATTCATAATTATACAGACCAGAGTAGATGGATGGGAGAGGCTATCTGTGATCCCTACCCACAAAGACTGTTAACAATTGCTAGTGTTTAGTGCTTCCTACTCACCAGTTTGTGAAGATCATTTGTGATTTATGTGGATATGTATTGGAATTAAAATATGTATAATAGCTTGCTGCCTAGTGAATTCAGTACGTAGTATTTGTGTGCGAGATTATAGGGTCTTTCACTCATCAGCTCGAGAGACTACTCATACTATCCTCCATCACGTCCTCCTACCCCAGTCACTTTATATCTTATGATGGGGCCACGTGTAAATAAAAGTTTTAATCAAGTGTGACTACTAACGATTAGTAACTCAACTGTTAGTAATCTATCAGATGACTAACAGTAAACAAAAATACCGTCAACTGGCCAGCAACCTATCAGAATTTTACCACCAACCTCGCTCTCGTTACAACACAAATAAGATACACTGAATCCCTCGCCTTTGAAAAGTTTGTGATGGAAATTTGTCACACGGACACTTCAATAGGGGAAATAATGTCTAAAATCTCGCATCGGGTCACAGCAGCAGTAATGAAAATGACCCAAGAATATATCACTTGCAAAGAAAATTGATGAAGACAGCCTAAATGTTCTTACCTGGACAAGACCGTGATGGAGACTATATTACCAAGCATCCCCAGAATCCCCACGAACATTAGCAGGAGCCCGATCAAGAACCTGGTGGTTAGTTCGGGGGCCTCCTCCAAAATGGTATTATTGCTGGAAATATTGTAGTTCATGCACGAGTCATCATAAGAGGAATAGTTGTAATAGTAAACGGTATCATCCATTAAGAGGGTGGGTTCGCTGCTACTTGCCGCCTCCTCCAACGTCACCAGGGTAGGATTATTTGTGGCCATGGTGGTGGTAGTGGTGGACAGGCGTCACCGTGAAGTGGAAACGTGTTAAATGGTGTGCTTCTGGGGAAAGGAAAAGCAATGGGTAGAAACTTGCCTAACATTAACATGGATTATAATTATGTTCCCAATCATCTACAACATAATTTTGTTCTAAATAGCTTTTCATTCTTCTATAATTGTTATGCCACTCTTAATTAAGGTCAGCTTGTTATGCATTGTCCTCCTCTTCTAACAATATTATCAGACAATAAAACAAATCATAAAACACTGAAACTATTATTAATACCTGATGGTGGTCTTAATTAACACTTACCGACCGTCAGAACCAACAATGGATTTGGGAAGGGCAGCTACAGTTCCGGCTAAGAGACTCTGGGACCATCTCTAACTCCGGCCTGCAGCTGTAGGGAACAAAACGAGTCATGGTAGAACATCAGAAATTATGGAGTGTTTGGGAGGAAATTGAATCGTCAGTAGGAAAAGATTAACAAAAGAGGTCATGAACGATATTTTTATGATTGTCACCAGACGTTTTAGGTATGTTTGAGTGGTTTGGGTTCGAATACAAGTACTGATACAGATTATACATAGTAGAGAACATGAGAGAAAAAAAAGAAAAGAAAAGGAGAAAGGCGAGAGAAAGAAGGAATATGTGAGTGTAGACTAGTATCTGTTATTATTATTATTATTATGAAGTATTACGACATTGGAGAAAAATATAACATACAGTATATTATAATTCTCGTATAATACTGAAACACCAACATGTAAGACATTTTGTATTTTTCGTGTTGCTGGAGGGGAGTACGAAAATTAGTTCAATCCAAGACCAGTCACGCTCACACTTGACACATTCCCATGGGCCTCACTCTCACTCCCTACTCTCACTCCCTTATGACTGACTGACTGACTGACTTAAGGGAGTGAGTTTTGTGTTGGTAATTCTGGACCAACTGAATCCTCCAAACTATTCCAAGCAACAGAACATCATTATTTTTGCCCCTCTGTTCTTGTTTCCTAGCATACTTTGGAGGAATCAAGGCACTCCAATGTACCAAAAGAGAATTACCACCTTATGGGGAGGATACAGTGTTGGTAAATCCGAAGTAAATTATTCCTCCAAACTATTCATTCCTCTGGTCCTGTTTTCTGACATACTTTGGAGGAATCAAGGAACTCCAATGTACCAAATGTATACCATCCCCTTAACATTGCTTCCATTTGTTTGTCCCTCTCATCCATCTACATCAAATATAACCTTCACTCTCACCTGTACGTATATATAATTATTCCCTTTCCTTGTCATTATTCTTTTTCTATGCCTCTATCGTCTCACTCTGCCATCCTCTTTCCCTATTCCTTCTCCTTTCTTCTTTTCCTATTCCTTCTCCTTTCTTCTTTTCCTATTCCTTCTCATTTCATCTTGCCATCTAATTCAATGTGTTTTTGCAGTAGTAAGGAGGAGAAGGACAGATATAAGAAGGGGGACTGGGTTAGTGGGAATAGAAGTTAATTTTCCAAAGGCAACAATCCGACTCCTCTCTTCTTTAAAGCTCTAATTACACAAGCTCTTCTCGACGCCTCCTACTCCTCTTCTCTTCATTTTCGTAATTTGCCCCTTTGCATGCAGATTTCCTACCTCCAATTCCTCCTCATCCTCTAGATGTGACTTACATTGCAGAAATTGAGTGAAGAAGGTAATTAGAAGGCAGAGGTGGTGAAAGCGGAAGTGGGAAGAAAGAAGATATTGAAGAGTGAAGGAGATAAGGGGAGTTGGAAGAGAGTGGAGAATGTAAGTAATTAAAAGACAGGAGGTGGGAGAAAGTCAATGAGTGGGTAAAGAATGCAAAGTAAGTTGGGAAAGATTGTGTAGAAAAAGGTTGAGAGAACACAAGAAGTTTGGTTGGTAGTAGCAGCAGCAGCAGAGATGTGAAATAGTTAAATATGAGATGTATAAATAATAATAATAATAATAAAATAATAACATGCACCACCTCATCAGCTTTTCAATTCTCAGCACTAGTTAAGAGCAGCACCGTCTCATGCAGCACATCACGACGCAGCAGCACTTGTACTTCTACACCGAGATGCTATCACCGTCTCAGCACATGCAGCTTTATAATTTCAACCCAGCTTCAACACATCAAGAACAGCAACAACCTCAGCACAAGACCTGAAGTCAGCAGTAGTAACATCACACACACACAACCCATGCAGTCAGCAGTAGCAGGATCTCAGCAGTAACAACATCACACACAACCAAGTCAGCAGTAGTAACATCACACACAACCCATGCAGAGTCAGCAGTAGCAGTATCTCGGCAGTAACATCACACACAACCAAAGTCAACAGTAGCAACATCACACACAACCCAAGAGACAGCAGTAGCAGGATCTCAGCAGTAGCAGGATTACAGAATAGCCTCGAGGCAGCGGGGTTTCTCACGACCTTCACACAGAGCCAATAAAATGCAAACAGGCGTCCCCATTCCAGCCTTACTACTACTACTACTACTACCCAGCCTGGTGTTAGTCGAGGCGGGAGACAGGAACGGAGGAAGGCAGAGAAAATGGGAGGAAGACAACGAAGAGGGAAGCAAGATGACTGGAAAATAAGGAAGGGAGAGATTGAAAGGGGAATAGGGGACGAGATAGAAAGTGGAATAGAGGATGCGATAGAATGGGGAATAAGGGACGATATAGAAAGGGGAATAGGGGACGAGAGATAGAAAGGAGAATAGAGGATGAGATAGAAAGGACAGGAAGTTAGGAAAGCAGGAGGTAGGAAGAGATGGGAGCAAATGATAAGAGTTCCGGATAGAGAAAAATAGGTTAAAATGGAGAGAGGTTAGGGATAAGGGTGTAAACTGAGATGAAGGTAGTATTGTTACCCTCACTACAAAGACCAAAACTACTGCCACCAACACCACCACCACCACTAAAAAAAAAAACACACAATAACACCTAGAAGACTAACACGGCACCTACGTTATCACCATTTTGTCCTATTAGTATCAGTAAATTTAACTTCTGTACTACTATTACTACTACCATAATTATATACCTACAGCTGCTCCCACCATCTCTACCACCACTACTACTACCACCACTACTACTACCACAACTACTATTACTACAACTACTACTACCACAACTACTACTACTACCACAACTACCACAACTATCAACTACTACCACAACTACTACTACTACTACTCTACTACTACTACCACCACCAGAACTACTACTACTAACATAATTACCACCATCCAGGCTTCATGTCAATCACTACCCACCAACACCACAACTCCGAATATAATTGATATATTAACTCTGTAAGTTCATCTGATCCACAAACCACACACAAACTCTCTCTTCCACATCTTCCCTCTTCTCCCTTCCACATTTTCCCTCTCCTCCCTTCCACATCTTCCCTCTTCTCCCTTCATTATATTTTCCTCTCCCTCTCCTCTTCCCTTGTGTCTGACTGCAAGAGAAGATAGGAGAAGTACAACAACAACAACAACAACAACCCGCACCTGCCTTTCCATAACCACTTATAATACGAGGTAAATTCGTCGGACCTAAACTTTGGAACGTGGGGTTTAGAATGGACTCAAAGTTTACCCCATAAATATTACTATATCACTACTGTTGGATTCATAATGATTTAGGTAGTTATATTTTTTACATCCTCGTACTCTGTTGATAATTATGGTTATGTTGTACAAATACATACGTTTGTCAGTTGCGATTCTAAACTGGTGATCAATCAATCTTTTAGGCAATCGGAAGTGTCCTAAAAACCCAAACAAATGAAGTTAAGCTAATCAGGTTAACAAAGAAATCAGGTTGAAAGTTATATAATTATGTTGATTGATACTTTTCCACGACTAAACATTTATATTAAGTTACTCTTGGGAGAACGATTTAATACAATATCTTTACAGTCTGATGAAGGCCAATTTTGATAGCTTCAAATTTAACCAGGGAAGGTAGCATCCTCATCCGCCAATGTCCCTCCATAAACTTTGATCACTGTGGTATCTCCATTTCGCCCCGACCACCAATTACCCAGCTCAATATCCCTGTAACTCCGCCCACTTGCATAATGATCTTCCTCTCCCCTGCCATCCCAACATAACCCCCTCCGTGAACCTCCTCCTCCACCCTCCTCCTCCTCCTCCTCCTCCTCCACCTCCTCCTCCTCCTCACTCAGCATGCCACACCAATCACTTCCCCCACCACCATCACCACCACCCACCACCATCACCTCCCCCACCACCATCACCTCCCCCACTCCCATCACCTCCCCCACTCCCATCACCTCCCCCACTACCACCACCATCACCTCCCCCACTCCCACCACCATCACCTCCCCCACTCCCACCACCATCACCTCTCCCACTCCCACCACCATCACCTCCCCCTCTCCCACCACCTCCCCCACTCCCACCACCTCCCCCACTCCCACCACCATCACCTCCCCCACTCCCACCACCATCACCTCCCCCTCTCCCACCACCACCATCACCTCCCCCTCTCCCACCACCACCATCACCTCCCCCACCTCCCACACTCCCACCACCACCACCATCACCTCCCCCACTCCCACCACCTCTCCCACTTGCACCACCATCACCTCCCCAACTCACATCACCACTCCCACACTAATCCTTTCCCCTCCTCCCCCACCTTCAGCGTATCCCCACAGCTGCTTCATCAAAGAATTTCCCATACCCCCCCCCCCCGGACACCACTCCCCTACCCCCCAACTACCAGACACCACTCCCCCTCACCCTCACACACCACCAGACCCCACTCCCCTACCCCCAACTACCAGACCCCACTCCCCTCCTACGACCCAACACAACACCACTCCCCTACCCCCCTCACCACTCCCCTCCTCCGACCCAACACAACCTATACCCTCCCCCCCTCCCCACACACAACACACACACACACACCCATTTTCACCGATAATGGTAAAAATGAATTGTAATGAAGTATGACGTGAGGTACACAGAGGAGTGAGTACCATCCCATTAGTTTATTATTTATGGCAGAAGGTTTTTGTAAAGGGAGAAGGAGAGAGAGTTATCATTTTGGTACATTGGAGCGCCCTTCATTCCTATACAGAGCATGCCAGGAAACGGGACCATAGATGAACAAAACTAATGGTGGCCTGTTGCTTGGAATAGTTTTGGAGGAATCAGTTGCTCCCAATTTACCAACTGTTGTACTACCCCCTTAACTATTTGCAAAGCCACGTTTTAGAAACATGTTTGATTAAGTGTCCGTTCATTTTATTTTCACTGTATTGTCAGAGTGGTCATTTAAGTACAGTAACTAAAAATAATTCTCTACCTTTACTTTGCACAAATATATACAACACATTATAGAACTAGTGTGCTGTGTAATTCTCTCTCTCTCTCTCTCTCTTCTCTCTCTCTCTCTCTCTTCTCTGATTTCTGTGCAGTGTTAAAAAATGCCCATGACTGTACTTATCTTTTGCTCAAACTATCGACTACTTTATTCATTTTCTTAAGCCTATTCTGATTCTCTCTCTCTCTCTCTCTCCTCTCTCTCCTCTCTCTCTCTCTCTCTCTCTCTCTCTCTCTCTCTCTCTCTCTCTCTCTCTCTCTCTCTCTCTCTCTCTCTCTCTCTGTCCTTTTCACTTGTTTTCATTAAGAAGTCACTCTTTATTAATTGCTTCTCTGCATCAACATTTCACTCCATCTTCTATCATTGGCCTCCAGTATCCAAAACGTTAATTAAGTACTATAATCCTATTAAGTTAATATACATAACTGGCTTCACGGGGTAACTTAATGCAGGTATAGGA
>JAWQEG010005272.1:85000-91500 GCA_033782935.1 Petrolisthes cinctipes
TTGCCAAATTACACAGTCACAAACCCTCCCTTACACTGACACACATCAAACACAGACACTAACTAAATGATAAGGGACAACACCCAGATTGATGACTGAATTAATTACCTATACTCTGATGCTTCTGTGTGTGAGAGAGAGAGAGAGAGAGAGAGAGAGAGAGAGAGAGAGAGAGAGAGAGAGAGAGAGAGAGAGAGAGAGAGAGAGAGAGAGAGAGATATCCCCCTGTGTGTGTGTGTGTGTGTGTGTGTGTGTGTGTGTGTGTGTGTGTGTGTGTGTGTGTGTGTGTGTGTGTGTGTGTGTGTGTGTGTGTGTGAAATCCCCCTCTTGTCTTCTCAGCTACTCCTGTTATCCTCTTCTTGTTACACTCTTCCGTATTTCATCTCTATTCATTAATTTCCTCTATCTATCTTTCCTATCCTTTGCTTTCTCCAACTTCGATCCCCTCCTTTCATGTCGCTCCTCCTTCATCTACTCCACGTCTTTCCTCCTATTTCCTCACTCCCCCCTCCTTCCTTCTATCCACTTTATTCCTTCACTGCTCTCTCTCTCTCTCTCTCTCTCTCTCTCTCTCTCTAAATAATCCCTCCCCAGGCTCCTTTTCTTTCCTTCTAAAGCCTCCCCCTTCTCTCCTTCACCCCCTCCTCTCCTCTCTCCCTTCTCTTACCAAACCCATCCCATCCATCCCCTCTCTTCCCATCAGCCCTCTTCCCTCCCAATCTCGTGTCCTCCCAACCAAGACATGTAAGTACACTATACACACCCACCAGATCACCCAATCTCCCTACTAATGCTATAATCTCATTTAACCTGAGTTACATCGGGATCTCCTCTCATTATTCCCTTTGTTTGTCCATTTTCTCTTTCATGTATTATTTTTTTATCAGTTGAGTTTCATTACCCTGCTTGCTGCGTCCATTCTTCCTTCCCCTGTCTCTTCTTTACCCTGTCTGTCCTTTCTGATTTTTAGTGGTTTGTTTACATTATCGTTCTCGTCTATTTTATTTTTCTCATTTTCTTTATTACAATCCTTTTTTCACCTCTCTCTCTCTCTCTCTCTCTCTCTCTCTCTCTCTCTCTCTCTCTCTCTCTCTCTCTCTCTCTCTCTCTCTCTCTCTCTCTCTCTCTCTCTCTCTCTAACAACATTTCTCGTTCATGACAAGTTTATATATTCATACGTGTGTGTGTGTGTGTGTGTGTGTGTGTGTGTGTGTGTGTGTGTGTGTGTGGTGTTCCAAACTTGCTTCCAGTCTCATACTTTAATATTGTCGTCGTCTTTTGTCAATATATCTTGTCTGATTTGCCTTACACTCTTCCATTCATTCAAACACACTTCATTTTCCTGTCTTCTCTCTCTCTCTCTCTCTCTCTCTCTCTCTCTCTCTCTCTCTCTCTCTCTCTCTCTCTCTCTCTCTCTCTCTCTCTCTCTCTCTCTCTCTCTCTCTCTCTCTCTCTCAATCAATCTACATCTCCTCGTCTCAATTATCTTTCCCTGAACACTGCCAAAAGTAAGCGATGACGGAGGTTGAAGGGACGGAGAGGAATGAGTCATGATGAAGGATACGTATGAAATTATAACATATAGTAGTGTTATATCAATGCTGGAAAAACAAAACAAAACAAATGAAAATAAAGATGCTGGTGTGGTGATGAAGCGAGAATGAGAGAGGAGGCGGATGGATGGATGGATGGATGGATGGAGAGGGAAAGCAGATTACCCACGTCTATATTCGTGAGTGTGGCAGAATTACACTTTCATCAGACGCCATTCAGTCCTGCGCAATCAGAAAATTGAGCCGAGGTTGCTCTGATCTAACCCACTCCTATTCTTTACACACAATATTATTTTACAAGGAGAAGTGTGTTGAGGGTTTGGGAAGAGTTAGTCAGGACCCCTCACATAGTTGTATAGTTGAACACACATTAAGGTGGTAATTAATCTTTTTTGGTACATTGGAGTGCCTTGATTCCTCCAAAGTATGCTAGGAAACAGGACCAGTAGAGCAAAAATAATGGTGTTCTGTTGCTTGGAATAGTTTGGAGGATTCAGTTGCTCCAGATTTGCCAATACAAAACTTCCCCCCTTAAGGGTATAGTATACTTCTGGAACATTTGAGCTCCTTGATTCCTCCAAAGAATATCAGGAAACAGGACCAGATTAACAAAAGTAATGGTGGGATGTTGCCTGAAGTAGTTTGTAGGAATCATTAGATTTACCAACACTGTACTACCCCTTTAATTAAATTTACTAAACACATTTTTTTTTTTTTTTTTTTTGAGGTGCAACAATACAACAAAGCAAATATAAAAAATACTAATAAAAAAAAATATAATGATAAAAACTAGGAGGCAGGAGAGGAATAACAACAGAAATAATAGGAATGGAACGCTAAGAAATAAATGAAGAAATTAAACAAGCAAGCAAGAATTAAACAGAATATCTACTGTTAGAAACTATAATACAGAATTGTTAGAAGAAGCACAAGCAAGTCTACCTTTCAAGAGAGGGTAAATATTCCAACACAGAAGTGCTACATACTGTATAGTGGTAACATTTTTTTTTTTACAAACATTCTTCTCAAACTCCATCTACGGCCTGAAATTCCAGATCCAAAAGCTGGAAAATAGGCTTCCAGCTCACCACTACCAGCCTATAACTAGATTATACCCGATTTTTACTGTCCCCCCACTCTCCCCTCTATTCACTCCTCTCTCTCTCTCTCACACACACACACACACACACTCACACTCACACTCACACTCACACTCTCTCTCTCTCTCTCTCTCTCTCTCTCTCTCTCTCTCTCTCTCTCTCTTAACCCCATTCCTCCTCCTTACCCTTTCCTCACATAGGCTACTCCCCTCACCTTACCTTTATCTTCATCCCTCTAATTTCCCTCTGTTGCATATTTTACTCCTGATTTCATTACTCCTCCTCTCCTTTCTCTCCTGACACACACCGACCAACCTACCTCTACTCTTTTCTCTCCTGACACACACTGACCCATCCACCTCTTCTCTCCTGACACACACTGATCCACCCACCCACCTCTTCTCTTTTCTCTCCTGACACACACTGATCCACCATCCACCTCTTCTCTTTTCTCTCCTGACACACACTGACCCACCCACCTCTTCTCTTTTCTCTTGGTGTTTTCTTTCCTTTCCTTCCAGTTGTCGAAAACACAGGGCACGAAGAGTTCCAACCTCCTTGAATTTAAATGTGATGCGAGAGTGTGAATGAGTGGGTTGAGTCAAGATGGAAAGGAGGGCGAGAACGAATATAAAAAAATACTAATAAAATAATATAATGATAAAATAGGAGGCAGGAGAGGAATAACAACAGAAAGAATAGGAATGAGACGTTTAAGAAATAAATGAAGAAATGTGTAGAAACAGGAGGGGAGAGGTGGAGGAGGGGAGGAGGAGGAGGAGGAGGAGGAGGATAGGAGGAGGTGGAGGAGGAGGATGAGGAGAGGATGAGGAGATGAGGATGAGGATGGATGAGGGATGGTGGTGGGGAGTGGGAGTGGGAGTGGGAGGTGACGGTGGAGGTGGAGGTGGAGGTGGAGAATAGTTTGGTGATAGAGGACATTGGGAATATTTACTTGATTGGTAGTCGACAGTTTTCTAAATACGGCCAAAGTTTCTTCTTAATTGGTTTAAATTTCCTGAAGACTATTTTTCCATTACAGAGGAGGAAGGACCTGAGATTTGGAAGAAGATGAGAGGAGGTATGGACGGAGGAACTAAAGAGGGGGGCCGACTGTACGTAAAGGAGTGAATGATATACATCCATCCCTCCCTCCATCCATCCATCCATCCATCCATCCATCCATCCCTCCCTCCCTCCCTCCCTCCCTCCCTCCCATCCCATCCCATCCCATCCCATCCCATCCCATCCCATCCCTCCCTCCCTCCATCTATCCATCCATCCCATCATGAACGACAAGCACGGAACATTGGTTGATGAACGATGACTCCTGTATAAGAATCATGATGCGGCAACGAGGCGAATAAGTCTGAACATGTTGCAATGCTATTAAATATATCTGGTGTAAGAGTTGGTACGTGTTGCATGACTATTACCAATGATTTCAGTGTGAGAGTTGACACGTGTTGCAATACCACCAATGACTTCTGATGTGAGAGTTTGATGCTTAGAGCTGTAAGATGTGTTTGTAATGCCCTAGCAAAGACTAACAACCATTCCCATAAAAAAAGTATAGAAGAAAATATGGAAAAACAAGGTGAAAAATGGATAATAAACACACAAGGGAGATGGATTTTATGGCAACGAAAGAAAATACAAGGAAAAATTACTATAAAAAAATACGTAATAGTTAAAATCACAAGCTAGAAAAAAGTGCGAGGAAATAAACTACGTGAAATAAAATTAATGTAAAAAGAAAAACAAAATCACACAGAAGCATAAATAAATGATCCAATTCTATATAAAAAAAAGTTATAATAAAAAGAAAAATGTATAAAAGGTATCCCTCCCTAACCAAGACCAAAATAGGAATCATGAGGGTTCTAATGGGGCTATAAATTAAGGTAAGGCAGTGTTGTTCTCTCAGACCTGTTTGTGGTAATGGCTTTTTGGAACGAGATGTGTGCTTTATGTGAGTAGTGTGTGTGTGTGTGTTTTTTTTTTATTGAGAGAATGTGGGAGTGTGTGTGTGTGTGTTTTTAGAGAGAGAATGTGGGTGTGGGTGTTTTTAGAGAGAGCATGTGTGTGTGTGTGTTTTTAGAGAGAGAATGTGTGTGTGTTTTTAGAGAGAAAATGTGTGTGTGTTTTTTTAGAGAGAGAATGTGTGTGTGTGTGTGTGTGTTTTTTTTTTTTTTTTTATTTAAGAGAGAGAATGTGTGTTTTTTTTTGTTATGAATGTGTGTGTATTAGATATATATAGAGAATATGTGCGTTATGTGAGCATTGTGTGTGTGTGTATTTGAGAGAGGGAATATTACCAGATGGTAGTCGATGAATATATAATGAAGGACAATAAGAGCAGAAATTGGCGTCGGCTTTGACCAGACTGGGAGGAAACGGAGAATCACCCACACCATTATTACAGAGAGTGTGTGTGTGTGTAAGTAGGGGGGGGGGGGCAAGATGATGTCGGTGAATTGGGTACTACTCTATCCTGAATTCCAACATCATGCTACTATTTCCTTTTAACAAATCTGAAGCAACCCACATATTCCTCCAAAATATTTCAAAAGCAACAGGCCACCAGTATTATTATTATTATTATTATTATTTATTTATATTTTTTATTGCCTTACTTAACACACACACACACACACACACACACACACACACACACAGAGTCCCACATACTAATACAAGAACAGACAGGTGAATGATACAAGGATAGACTGGGTGTTGTTTCTCATTTTCCTATCCTTCTCCACATCTTTTTTTTTGTTGTTTACTTCCCTCCTCCTTCCCTCCTGGTTAATTTTCTTCCTCTTCTTCTTGTTAGGTAATTTTCTTCCTATTCCTCTTGGTTAATTCTCTTCATCTTCTTCTTGTTAGTTAATTTTCTTCCTCATCCTCTAAGTTAATTCTCTTCCTCTTCTTCTTGTTAGTTAATTTTCTTCCTCTTCCTCCTGGTTAATTCTCTTCTTCTTCTTCTTGTTAGTTAATTTTCTTCCTCTTCCTCTAGGTTAATTTTCTTCCTCCTGATTAATTCTCTTCCTCTTGGTTAATTTTCTTCCTCCTCCTTCTCCTCTTCTCTGTCTACCACTAGCCAAATGAGGACATATACATTCAAATCTCACAAACCCACAATCATCTCTCAACATTATGCATCTCGCCCCTAGCTGTGTGGTGGAGGGTGAGAGAAGGGAAGGAGAAATGGGAATGGGAGGAAAGGCGAGGAAGCGTGAGAAAGAGGGAGATAAGAGGTGGATGTGTATACCAAGAAAGGTGGGAACTAGGAAAGGCTAAGAGGACAGTGATATAGGAGGATAACTGTCAGTGGAGAATCAAATAATGTCTATAAATAAAAATAAATTAATTATATTGTTAATTTAGTGAATATGGGAGAAAAAACATTAATGACAGCTAGACAGAGGGACACCCATTATAGTAAATGAAGAGGAAAATAGGTTGTTGAAAAGGGACCCTGTGATGTAGTCAGAAAATTGGAGATAAGTGAATCCTTCAAATATTGCCACGAAACACCACCTATATGGAAGGAGCTTGTTTCGAGACATGGTCAGGAGGAATCAGAAGGCTCCTTCCTATTTTCATACACGATCACAGAGTCCTTAAAAAAAAAATCATGTCAACTGATATTAAATAGAAAAAGTAATCAATCTCCTTCTCCATCTTCCTTTTCATTTGACTTTCCTATTCTGATTCACCGTTTTCGTCCTGACACACCGACGTTCACTCTTATCCTTTGCACCTACTCCCTCCTTCCTCTTGTTCCTCCGTTTCATCCAATTAAGCCTCATTCTAGTTCATTTTTCTATTAAGTAATCATATT
>JAWQEG010005273.1:0-40610 GCA_033782935.1 Petrolisthes cinctipes
CTTCCTTTCTAATGAAGAACTGACAGCCTTGTTATGTGAAAAAGATGTAGCCCAACTGGAACAACACCTACGCAAGTGTTTTGATGGTATTTATTCCCTTCACCTGGATGATGAGTGTAACATTTATGCCTTGGCCAGTAAAGAAGGTGAAGTGATTTCTCTAGTAAAAAAATTGCCAACTCTTCATGCTTGTCGGAGTATTGAGAACTGGCTTTTACAGGTAAGACATATTTTAAGTAGCAGTCTAGCTAGTAACTATAAATTTTCAATGTCTTTTAGTAACTTTCATAAATGTAAATGTAACATACTGTACTGTACTGTACTTTGATGTGAGAGACAATGTACAAATGTGAGTGAAAGTGAGAGTAAGTTGATTTATTTTCTATTTTTGTTTCTTATTCCTTCATTGGGATTCACCACACATATATATACAGTAGATACCATTACATCTGTCTGATAATAAAATTTCTGTATAGTTTCAGGAAGCTGTGACATACACTCTAAAGATGAAGATGTGTTCTGGTGCTGATTGGTGGTCACGTCGAGGTGGTGGAGCCAGCAGTAGGAATAGTAGTGGAAACTTGGACTCCCTCATACCTCCCTTACCACTTCAGATTACACTCACACTACGTCAGGTATTCTGGACGGCTGAGATGCACCAGGCCATTTGTGGAGGAGCTCTGGCCTTGGAAGAATGCTATACAAAATTACAGGTACAATTGAATCTCTAAGTTGTCAACAGATAATATTGGTGCATCAAATTATTTAGACCTGTACGGTACATGTTTACTTGTCGTTTACAAATAGAAGTTAAAAATTATACCTCACTTAATTGGTGTTTATGAATGTGGTCAGTTTTTTCAAGAATATTGGACAAGGCTAGATTTTTGTAAAAAGTTCATCTGCCTCAATCTTTTTTTTAGCTTCCCATTATATTTCATATCAAACTTAAGCAGAGACAGGGTAGATGCTCTTTGATTGCTGCACAATTAACTCCTATCAATATTTTAATTTCCCAGAGTGAGGTCAACTCAATGGTCTCCCTTTTGAGAAAACTTACCATAGATGCAAGTAGAAGACAATCCCTTGATACTCCATCCAGCAGTGGGACTTTATCAACTCCAGACACTACCAATACTTCAGCTCCATCTATGATGAAAAGTAGTAAATCTAACAGAGTACAGAGTTCTGTCCGACGAGTTCTCTCTACTCTTATTCTGGTAACAGTGTCTGCCAGGGATGTTCTTGGTGAAATGATAGAAAAGAAAGTCTCTGAAGTGGAATCATTTACTTGGCTGTCACAACTAAGGTAAAGGTGTTATTTACATTATACTATAAACCAGATTCATATGTTCAGTGACAACCTAGCTGACTCTACTGTTGTAAGAAATTTGTTACATATTAATAGTAAGAGGCTCTTGTAGGCTGTTGATGTATATATTTGACTTGGAGTACAGTATACCTCCCATTATTATTATTATTATTACTATTACTATTATTTCTATTATTACTATTATTGTTATTATTATTATTACTATTATTTCTATTATTACTATTATTATTATAATTATTACTACTCTATATTTGAAAGGGAAGGATATTGATTTGATGTTCTCTACGAAGCTTTGTGTGTGTCGGTATAATAATAATAATAATAATAACAACAATAATAATGTTAACAATCTTTAAATTAATACTCGTCCACCCTAGGTTCTATTTGAATGAGGATGAAATAGAGGCCAAGATGCTGTACTGCTCACTGCCATGGGGTTGGGAATATGTCGGTGCTGGTGGGAGACTGGTGGTAACGCCCCTCACTTGTCGAGCCCAACACTCCCTTGTCACAGCTTGTCATGCACACCTTGGTGGATCATTGGAAGGTCCTGCAGGCACTGGCAAATCTGAAACAGTCAAGGTAAGCTGATATTTTACTATAACTCTAATGGCATCAACCAATTAATATTTGCCAAAATGGAGAGGTACAAAACAAATTATTCGTTATTCCTTTATTGCCTATAGTGACCATGTTGATATTTTACTATTAACTCTAATGGCATCAACCAATTAATATTTGCCAAAATGGTGTAGTACAAAACAAATTATTCCTTATTCCTTTGCCTATAGTGACCATGTTGATAATGTCCAATGTGTATAATTATATGCACTCCTGTCTATATTATATTTTATTTTATTATTATTATATTATATTATATTTTGTCTATTCTCCATTTATTTGTCCAATTTTTTGTTCAGGATCATAAAGGTAGCTAATTGAGTGGGTGCGGGAATAGGGGGACAGACTTGGGGTGGGGGGGGTTTAGGGGGGTGCAGGGTTTTTTGGGAGGTGCGGGAGTAGGGGGACAGGCTTGGGGGGGGGGGTTTAGGGGGGTGCAGGGGTTTTTGGGAGGTGCGGGAGTAGGGGGACAGGCTTGGGGGGGGGCAGGAATAGGGGACAGGCTTTCTACCCCCCCCAACCCTGTCTCCCTATTCCTGCACCCCCCAACCCCCCCCCCCCCCCCCCAGCCTGTCCCCTACTCCCGCACCCCATTAATTACTATATGGATCTTTTAACTCTTCTGTCCAATTTCTTGTACAGGATCAATAAGATACTATTACTATTATTACTATTATTTCTATTATTACTATTATTATTACTATTATTTCTATTATTACTATTATTATTCTTATTATTACTACTCTATATTTGAAAGGGAAGGATATTGATTCGATGTTCTCTACGAAGCTTTGTGTGTGTGTGTCGGTATAATAATAATAATAATAATAATGATGATAATTAATGGTATGAGTCTTTTATCTAATTACTGTATTTTCTTTTTCTAGAATAATAACAATAATTAATGGTACAAGTCTTTGATCTAATTACTGTATTCTCTTTTTCTCTTTTGTAGGATTTGTCAATAATAACAATAATAATAACAATAATTAATGGTACGAGTCTTTTATCTAATTACTGTATTCTCTTTTTCTAGAATAATAACAATAATTAATGGTACAAGTCTTTGAT
This sequence comes from Petrolisthes cinctipes, assembly GCA_033782935.1. NCBI lineage: Eukaryota > Metazoa > Arthropoda > Malacostraca > Decapoda > Porcellanidae > Petrolisthes > Petrolisthes cinctipes. The sequence goes on from JAWQEG010005273.1 coordinate 3,026, forward strand.
CTAATTATTGTACTGTACATATTCTCTTTTTCTCTTTTGTAGGATTTGTCAAGATCTCTGGCGATGAATTGTCTCGTCTTCAACTGTTCGGATAACCTCGACTTCATATCAATGGGCAAGTTCTTCACAGGAGTTGGTGCTTCTGGCAGCTGGGCGTGTTTTGATGAGTTTAATAGACTTGAGGTTTGTGGAGGCTTTTTGTAATGAGATGATATAATAAAATAAAGTCATGCTGTAATGGCAGATGGATGAATTCATACAACAAATATCATATACTGATTACTGAATTATAATTATATTGTCTAGTTACAGTATTGTATATTGTATTTCCTGTATTTTTTTTATTATACAGTAATGTCTTGAAACAATATAAATACCTAAGTATATTAAGATGGTGCTGGAGTAGGGGGACAGGCTTGGTTGGGGGGGGTTTAGGGGGGTGCGGGAGTAGGAGGACAGGCTTGGGGGGGGTTAGGGGGGTGCGGGAATAGGTTACAGGCTTAAATCTACCCACCCCAAGCCTGTCCCCCTATTCCCGCACCCCCCTAACACCCCCCCCAAGCCTGTCCCCTACCTACCCCCACACCCCCCTAACCCCCCCCCCCCAACCAAGCCTATACTTATGATATAATATTAATCCACTATATATTAATTTAGTTAGAATCTACATATATTAATTTAGTTAGAATATTATATTATATTATACTTTTTTATTAGGTTGGAGTGTTGAGTGTTGCAGCTCAACAAATTCTTACCATAGTGAGTGCAAGGAGAGAAATGAAGGACACATTTTACCTTGAGGGAGGTAGACCGTTAACTTTGGACCCGAGAGGTTTTATTGCTGTAACCATGAATCCACAATACAGAGGTCGTGTTGCTCTCCCGGATAATCTTAAGGTAATTTAAATATGTATATCCTTTTGTAATTTAAATATTTCCTTTTGTAATTTAGATATATCCTTTTGTAATTTAGATATATCCTTTTGTAATTTAGATATATCCTTTTGTAATTTAGATATATCCTTTTGTAATTTAAATATATCCTTTTGTAATTTAAATATATCCTTTTGTAATTTAGATATATCCTTTTGTAATTTAAATATATCCTTTTGTAATTTAGATATATCCTTTTGTAATTTAAATATATCCTTTTGTAATTTAGATATATCCTTTTGTAATTTAAATATATCCTTTTGTAATTTAAATATATCCTTTTGTAATTTAAATATATCCTTTTTGGTTTTATTGTATTACTGTACTTTATTCACACTAAGAGGGTGCGGGAATAGGGGGGACAGGCTTAAGGGGGGTGAGGGGGGTTTTGTGGGGGTCGGGGGTGTGCGGGAGTAGGGGGAGACAGGCTTGGGGGGGGGGGGTTGGGGGGGTCGGGGGTGAGGGTTTTTTTTGGGGGGGTCGGAGGTGTGCGGGAGTAGGGGGACAGGCTTGGAGGGGGGGGGGGGGTTAGGGTTGTGCGGGAATAGGGGACAGGCTTTCTACCCCCCCCCCCCCAAGCCTTTCCCCCCTATTCCTGCACCCCCCAAACTCCCCCCCCCCAAACTCCCCCCAAGCCTGTCCCCTACTCCGGCACCCCCTTAAGTCATTTATTCCACCCAACGATGGAACCCAGGTTTTAATACATTCTTTTAATTATTAGTCTTATTGTATTACTTTATCTATATTAAGTCATTTATTGCACCTAACAATGGAACCCAGGTTTTCAGATTATGAGGTGATGTTATAGATGTTGTAGTGTTAATATTCTGATACATATTTAGTGTTCTGTATCAGTACTGTGTTATGTTCTCAAAACCATTATTTACAATAATAAAATTGTCCAACAAATGGCTTTAAATGTAGTGTCAGTATTGTACTTGTATATTTATTTGCGAGTTCAGTATTATTAAATAATGCATCTAATCCATGATAACAGGATGTAGGAGTAGTCCAAATGTTTATAAAGTTATATTCATTAACCAGAGTAACTTTATATACCATAGTGTTAATGTACTGAAATGTTATAAATAATTTATTTTATATTAGGACATTTTATATTTTTAATGTACTGTATAAGGATGCTCTTACCGTTTTCTTAGCTTTCAATAATCTTTCTCTTGTTGTCAGCATTTTTTATTAATGTAAATGTTTCATCAGCTGTTGTTGCGTCCAGTGTCAATGATGGTGGCAGATTATCATTCCATTGCTGAGGTTTGGCTACAGGCTTGTGGCTTTATATATTCCCGTCCTCTGGCTGCAAGATTAATTAGTGTTATGAAGAATGCCAGCTTTATGCTTCATCCTCACAACCATTATGATTTTGGTTAGTATAAAAGCATTTATTATAAATGTAATTGTATTACTTGCAATACCTTTACTGTACAATTTAATGAAATGATTAACTATTGAATGAATATGTTGTTGTTTGTATTCTCAGAACTTGTACTTAAAGAGGCCCAAATGTAGGCTAAAACATGTCTACCCAATCTTCCTATAAGCTGTAATATATATTTCTACAAACAAAAGACTTAGATATATTGTACTGTAATTCTAAAATGATTACCAACAATTAAGCTATTCATCCTTCTCCAGTATTTCTAGATGGCAGGAAACATAAGTATTTTTAACTCTATAGCATAAACTCTCCTTCACTTATAGGGATGAGAGCTGTAAAGACAGTACTTATGGCCACAGAACGTCTGCGTATCAGTCACTCTGAGTGGTCAGAAACAGAGGTGGTGTTGAGGGCACTACGTGAAGTTAACCATCCCAAGTTGGTGGGTAATGACTACAAGAAGTTTGAGGATATTCTCTCAGATTTCTTTCTGGAGTTGCCCCCAACTCCACGCCCACCAAATGACAACTTGACAGAATCAATTAGAAAGGTATTTGTTGTATGAATGTTTCTGTAAGGTGTGTTGTTGGACCCAGATTCACAATACTGTACAGTTAGATATACTGTACAGTATAGGGTAAATTTTTCTGGATTAAAATGGCTTGGCTCATAGTGTGTTATTAATTAAGTTAGTGACTACTGTTTAGTGTTATATACACACAAGTTCAGTTGTATGGTCTTTAAAAATGTGTAGACTCCTAAGTAACACACTATTGACATTTTAAGGTAACCTTGATAATTATCTTGATAACATACAATAATAATTGGACACTGAAAAATGTTTTGTAAACAGTAGATTTTTGTTTTGCAGGTTTGTTCCTTGGATGGTCTACTGTTTAGTGATGAATTCATGTTGAAGGTTTTACAAGTACATGAAACTATGAGGGAGAGACATGGCATCATGTTAGTTGGACCACCATGTGCTGCCAAGACTACTATTATTAAGGTTAGTATAACACTTTACTTCTAGGGTAATGCTTCTACTATACAACATTTTGGTCTGTATCACACAGTGGTGATGCAGGTTAACAAATATTATGGAAGCCTACAAAATCTTTTTGTTGGCCATTTTCTCAAAGTAATTCTCCTGTGTGTTAGGAAAACCTGTAGGTTTATTACCTGACACAATTTCATTACATTCAATTCATTCTCATATATCTCACACCCATTCCTTTACCACCAGACAATTTTGATTTTTGTTTTATCCTCCTTTATTCTCAATTAGTAAATACTGATTATAGGGAATTTCCCCTTATGATTTGACTGCTAATTTGAATGAGGTTAATACTTTATTGCAGACTCTTGCCAAGGCATTAACCTTATTGGACAGTGACCAATCAGTCAACATTGAAGTAATGAATCCCAAAACAGTAACTCCAGCACAGTTGATTGGTTCCTTGGATGCTGTGTCTCGGGAATGGTCGGATGGTTTGGTGGCACAGGTCATAAGGTTTGTACCAAAGTTTACCTCTGATGACAATAACTTCACTTCCATCCTTCACTCTTACCCTGAGTTATCAAGTCATAGTAAGAGGTACAGTACTGTATATATACATGCCAGTCTCCACCAAAGGATACACTCATACAAACTGATACACTTATAAAATGGACTATCTCTTAAATCTAGGGTGACAGTATTTTTCTTTTTTTCTCCTTCATTTGGGGTATACAGTATACAGGGAAAATGTTGTAGGCAAAGAGAGGTAGAGAAAGTGAAGAGGTATTTACTCTGTAATAATCTATGTACTGGTATATATTATGTGTGATGATGATTTGTACAGTATGTTTAATCTGTGCACATATGTTATTGTTTTGTTGTTGTAGTGTAATGGCCGGACCTGAGAGTTAAAGGCAGAATTTGAAAGCTACGCCAGTGGAGTACTCTTATGGCTTACCCGGTAGAAGCACTGCCTGAGATTTCTCTGGTCCGGGGTTCGATTCCCCGTGGGTACGACTAGAATTTAAATGGATCAATTTCTGGGTCTGACTTACTTGGTTGATTTGATTCTTCCTTGCTAGATTGATTTGGATTATTACAGTAGACGTGTGTGTTGTGAGCGTCAGTGGTTAGTGTTGTACCGGTATGTGTGATAATGATGATTTGTATGTTTGATCTGTGCACATATGTTAATTATTGTTTTGTTGTTGTAGACGTGTGTGTTGTGAGCGTCAGTGGATAGTGTTGTACCAGTATGTGTGATAATGATGATTTGTATGTTTGATCTGTGCACATATGTTAATTATTGTTTTGTTGTTGTAGACGTGTGCGTTGTGAGCGTCAGTGGATAGTGTTGGACGGTCCAGCTGATGCCTCGTGGGTGGAGAATCTTAACACCGCTCTCGATGACTCTCGAAAGTTGTGTCTGCCATCCGGGGAGACTCTTCCACTCCCCACTGACATGGCAATTATATTTGAGGTTTTAGATTTGTCACAGGTAATGATAAAAAGGGAAATGGGTTATTGATGATAATGATAATAATGATGATGATGATGATGAATGACAAAGCTTAGTATTAATTAATGGGGTGTGGGAGTATGGGACAGGCTTGGGGGGGGGGGGTTGGGGGGGGGGGGTTGGGGGGTGCGGGAATAGGGGAACAGGCTTGGGGTGGGTAGAAAGCCTGTCCCCTATTCCCGCACCCCCTTAACCTTCCCCCAAGCCTGTCCCCCTACTCCCGCACCCCCCTAACCCCCCCCAAGCCTGTCCCCCTATTCCCACCCCCCCTAACCCACCCCCAAGCCTGTCCCCTTATTCCCGCACCCCCCTAACCCACCCCCAAGCCTGTCCCCTACTCCCGCACCCCCCTAAACCCCCCCCCCCAAGCCTGTCCCCCTATTCCCGCACCCCCCTAACCCACCCCCATCCTATCCCCCTACTCCCGCACCCCCCTAAACCCCCCCAAGCCTGTCCCCCTATTCCCACACACCCCTAAACCCCCCCAAGCCTGTCCCCTTATTCCCACACACCCCTAAACCCCCCCAAGCCTGTCCCCTACTCCCACACCCCCCTAACCCACCCCCAAGCCTGTCCCCCTATACCCACACACCCTTATTAATGAGGTATTGTATATATTAACCCACTCACCACAAATGTTCCAAATGTTTGTATGTTTTTCAGGCATCACCAGCTACAGTATCTCGTTGTGGTATGGTGTATGTTGAACAGAGTACTGTGTCCTGGCCAGCATTATTACATTCATGGCTTCATAACCATACTAATGACACCTGGTGGACTCAATATAGTGACCTTCTTCGTGATTTGTCCAACTGGCTCATACCTCCCATCCTTACCTTCATGAATGAACATTGTCGTTACCTTCTGCCCACCACTGAGATGTCTCTTGTTAGGTATGGTAATACTCTATGGAATATATTGGCTAATTTATTTAACCCTGTTTGTAGCCCTTTTGATAATTATTTCTTAAAATGTGACATGGTCTTATGTAGGTGTGTTAGTTGAAGTAAAATATTCCTAACACACACCTATCCAGAACTTTAGCTTTACAGTACTGTCTTTCTGGACTACAGTATATTCATGTGAAGGATATTGTAATTGGTCTATATTGAATGTTTGTATGTACATCTGTCTGTCTGTGTATTAACAAAGCAATATGGGAACTGCCAGCTTTAATGTTGATGATTTGTCATTATAGTAAATTCACATAATGTTGTTTAATACTTCTACAACAATTATTTTTATTAAGGTTCTAACTACTATATAACCTTACTCCAACAAGAGGAAGTTGATTGTATCAAAGGAATTTGTTTACAGGTCAGTGTTTCCATTAACAGCAGCAATAATTGATGATGTGTTGGCAGACCAGTCCCTTACACAGAAAGACAGTGTTAAACTTGGACCTGTATGGACTACAGCTGCCTTCCTCTTCTCACTCACTTGGTCCCTTGCTGGTGCCATCACTCTCCAGTCCAAAGAAACCTTCAATGACTTTTACAGGAGATTAGTAATGGGTAAGTACTGCCTTGTAAATGTATGATATGATAAGTACAGTACAGTACTGTATATCTAATGTTGCTGTAGTTTCATATTATACAGTACATAGTAAGAAGTACATTATTAATACTGTATTATACTTCTAAGATATCTTGAATGCTTTCAGGATACATAAATGAATATCCAACACCTTCTTCCATTGGACAAATAGGATGTCCTTATCCAGTTGAAAGTAGTGTGTTTGACGTAATGTTTGACCCAAAGCAACGGTCCTTCTGGCGGCCCTGGACTGACATCATCAAACATGCAGAGATTCCAGAAACAACAAAAATATCATCCCTTCAGATTCCTACTATTGAATCAGCCAGGTGAAGTTACAATTATTACAAATGAAGGTTTTAGATGAACCATTTGATTATACAGTATTACCATATATCCCTCCACAGGATCAGTTAACCTCAGCTCCAAGAACCTGAAGTACAGCCACAATCAAATAACCAGCGACACTTTCCTTCCATCGTAATAAATATCTTGGTAATAAAGAACAACACCTGTATGATATTGCAGCACCTCATAATAATAATAATAATAATAATATCCACCCACACTTTCCTTCCATCGTAGTAAATATCTTGGTAATAAAGAACAACACGTGTATGTATGATATTGCAGCACCTCATAATAATAATAATTGAATAGGTTGAGTTGACGTAAGGTGTTGTTGTATGATTATATTTTGATATAATACTAATTTATTTGCACGACGGAAGGGAAGTGTCGGTTGTTATATGATTGTGGCTGTACATTTTATTTTTATTTTTATTATTATATCGTCTGTATTCCCAGCACGAAGGGTCAGAAGTGCACATTTTATTTTTATTTTTATTATTATTTTGTATGTATTGTTTTGACAGACTTGAGTACCTAGTGGATGTGTGTGGCCGTGGAACCAAAGGAGTGTTAGTGGTTGGTGAGGGTGAGAGTGGACGCAGAGTAACATTACGTCATTACCTTCAGAATCTACCCACCTCTACTGTAGATGCCATTACTCTGCCTGTCACACCTGCAGCCACAGCACACACACTCAAGGTTAGGTTGTCCATCTCTCTCTTCTCTTACATCTTGAATATTGAGGTTAATTCTTCTTGTTACATTATTTTGTTGCGGCGCCTAATATCAATCAATCTATCAATCCTTCTTGTTATATGTACTGTGAGGTCATCTAGCTTGCATGATCCAAAGCAAAGATAATGATGATGATGATGATGATGACAGTTTAACATACATGAACATTTTGTGTGATTGCTTCAGAGTGTGTTAATCAAGCGACTGAATATATTATAATGACAGTTTAACATACATAAACATCTTGTGTGATTACTTCAGAGTGTGTTAATCAAGCGACTGAAGGTGCGTGAAAGTGGAAGGTGGGGTGGGAGTGGAGGTCGACGTGTGGTGGCCTGGGTAGACGACCTTCACTTGGCAGCTGCAGACCAACACCAAGCTCGTCCACTACATGAGGCACTGAGGGAAGCAATGACACATGCCACATGGTTAGTATTTCTTATAAAAAGGTGTGTGTTTTACTAATGGATGCTATGTCATCAGAGATTTCTTATAAAAATATGTGTTTTTACTAATACTCACAATTAACATATCTTATTTCAAACAGACACCCAACTGTTGAGACAGGGACATTTTCTAGTAATGTAAACTACTACTTTTTTTTTACACTGTTTGAAGGGTGAATACTGAGGGAACAACAAGACTACCACTGGAAGACATAACTTGGGTGGGAGGTATTTCTCTGGCTGGAAGGAAGAAAGGTAGTGATGGGGATGATAATGGTCCCCTTGGAGAACTGGAGCCGAGGTGTCTTGCCAGCTTTATGGTGATTGCTGCTCACTCCCTGTCCAATGACACTATTAACAGGGTCTTCACTACACAACTCAATGTCTTCCTCAGAGTGAGTTGTTGTTTTTATTCTTTATCTGTCTTGGATACCAGATTATTATTATTATTATTATTATTATTATTATTATTATTATAATTATTATTATTATTATTATTATTATTATTTTATATTATTATTATTATTATTATATATTATTATTATTATTATTATTAATATATATTATTATTATTATATATTATTATTATTATTATATATTATTATTATTATTATTATTGAATGTATTGTGTGTGTCATTGTGTATTTATTATTGAATGGTTATATCATCAGAGTGGTGGTTTCATCCCTGATATGTTCACTGTGGTGGCTGGTATTGTATCCGGGACATTGGAGGTACTACGTCACTCCTGTGCTTCCCTTTCATCCAGTCCTGCCACCAGCCACTACACATTTAATCTTGCTACTGCTGCAAGAGTCATTCACTCAGTTAGCTTCCTTAGAAAAGAAGTTATGGAAACAAAACGGCACTTTGTCAGGTACTAACTTAATTGGGATTCATAGTGTAAATGTGGAAATAACTTGACTTGTTTTCACTGAATTAATGATTACTGAAGAAGATTGTTATGAAATGCCAATGAATTAAGTATTTTTTGACTTAAGGGGAGAGTATACTTTTGGTATATTGGAGTGCCTTGATTCCTCCAAAGTATGCCAAGAAACAGGACCAGATTGACAAAAATAATGGTAGCCTGTTGCTTGGAATAGTTTGGAGGAATCAGTTGTTACAGATTTACCAACAACACTGTACTTCCACCTTAATTATCTCCATTTTTATAGGCAAAAACTCACACTAAGTAGAATAGTGAAATGTGAAAGGTTTACTAGTGTTGTGTAAATGGATCATTATTAATACTGTATATCCTTTACTACATGTACAGGTTGTGGGTCCATGAATTGTACCGTGAGTTTTGTGACCAATTGACAGAGACCTCGGAAGTGTCACCAGTCTTCAACATAATTGTCAGCACAATTAAGAGTAACTTCAGAGACAAAATACACACTATTTTTGATAAGCTCTGTAATGAAGATGGATCAGTGAGTATATACTGTACCAATTAATGATATACTGAATTTATGACACATTTTTAAAAGTGTTCAATTGTGTATCATAATAAATTGTGTATCATAATAGAGAGAAGTGTGAGGAGGGGAGGGGGGATGGAGAAAGTGAGGAGGGAGTGTTGGAACAGGGAAAACTGGAGAGTGAGGCGTCGGAGCTATAAAAGTAACTAATATTCATGTTATGTGTATGCAGGTAACTGAATCTTGCCTTGAGCGTGCCTGTTGGGGTTTGATGGGTAACTTGGAAACTCCTGCAGAGGAACGACGCTATGAGGAACTGGTGGACACTTCTCTCCTTTATCAAACCATCACAGCTTTCATCCAGGATCATAATTCTATCACACACAACCCCATGAATCTGGTTACTTTTAAGTGAGTTGTAAAGTACATACAGTATTGATTATGATGTACAGTACTTGTTTCTGATTTGTAAGTCATATTATTTTATTATGCTGTGAATAATGTGTAAGTATATTGTCAGTCTCATATATACAAATTGTAATTAATCTTTAGGTCAGGAAATTACATATGTTTTAATATAACTATACTACTGAATATCTACACTACTGTAATTGTATAAAGCCTCAATATATTACACTTTTCATAATATTCCAGTCTGGGTACGTGTGTCAGAATATATTTACTATTATGTGTGTAACAGACTATATTGGTATGATAAGGTACATGGTGGACCACGTGGCTCAATTTAATTAACACCTCAATTACACTTTTCATAATATTCCAGTCTGGGTATGAGTGTCAGAATATGTTTACTATTATGTGTGTAACAGACTATATATATTGGTGTGATAATTAAGGTACATGGTGGAACACGTGGCTCATATCTCACGCGTTGTGGGTCGTCCTGGAGGTCATCTACTCCTGGTGGGCATGGGGGGATCTGGTCGACGCTCCCTCACACGCCTGGCTGCTCATATCTGTGGTCATGTCCTTACTTCACCACGCATCAATCCACATGATGGTCAGAATATAGGCCTACTGTACAATTAAGTATTCAAACACTTTGTTGATATAACCTGCATTTAATTGTAAACTAAAATGTAAAGGTAAAGGAGATAGTAAACAGAATCAAATGAATGAAAGATATTATATCATAAAATATGCTATAAAATTATTACTGAAGATACATAAACATATATACAGTAATAACTTGTAAAATGTTCACTCCCTCTTTGTGTGATATTCGTGGAACAGACTATGCTGATCTGATGAAAGTAATGAAGGAAGCAGTGATCAGAGCAGGTGTAGAAGAGAAAGCAACAGTGGTAGTAGTAAGTGATGCTGTACTTCAACATCCAACCATACTTCACTTACTCAACACAATTATTCTTACTGGTGATGCTCCCAACTTGTTACCTCCTGAAGACCATTCATATCTAATGGAAGTGAGTACAGTGTTAGTATTATATTCTTGTAACATCATGGATAAACATAGAGTTATAATAATACATAGGGAGTTACAGCCACAATCAAATATCCACCGACACTTTCCTTCCATCGTAATAAATATCTGGGTAATAAAGAATAACACGTGTATGTATGATTTTGCAGCACCTCATAATAATAATAATAATATCCACCGACACTTTCCTTCCATCGTAATAAATATCTTGGTAATAAAGAACAACACGTGTATGATTTTGCAGCACCTCATAATAATAATAATTGAGGGGGTTGAGTTGACGTAAGGTGTTGTTGTATGATTATATTTTGATATGATACTGATTTATTTGCATGATGGAAGGAAGGTGTCAGTGGTTATTTGATTGTGGCTGTACTATAAAGCATGCAGTGTTCTGTAGAATTTAATACATTACCAGTGCCTAATGATATCATAAAATAGTCCTCCTGATTCATATATTTTAGGATGTCTATTTTTATTGTACATAGAATAATAATGAATGGATGGTTTTTATTCTTGTAGAGACTGAGATGAACGGATGGTTTTTATTCTTGTAGAGACTGAGATGAATGGATGGTTTTTATTCTTGTAGAGACTGAGATGAATGGATGGTTTTTATTCTTGTAGAGACTGAGATGAATGGATGGTTTTTATTCTTGTAGAGACTGAGATGAACGGATGGTTTTTATTCTTGTAGAGACTGAGATGAACGGATGGTTTTTATTCTTGTAGAGACTGAGATGAACGGATGGTTTTTATTCTTGTAGAGACTGAGATGAACGGATGGTTTTTATTCTTGTAGAGACTGAGATGAATGGATGGTTTTTATTCTTGTAGAGACTGAGATGAATGGATGGTTTTTATTCTTGTAGAGACTGAGATGAACGGATGGTTTTTATTCTTGTAGAGACTGAGATGAATGGATGGTTTTTATTCTTGTAGAGACTGAGATGAATGGATGGTTTTTATTCTTGTAGAGACTGAGGTTGTTTATGGAAGATCGCAAGGCAAGTGAAGCTGAGTTGTGCCGTGAACAAATACAACGAGTGAAGACGTTTGTTCACATTGTGGTCACCTGTCCTCCGTCACATAATATTGGTCACATCATTAAACATTACCCAGCTTTTGCAACTCATGTGACTATTGATTATTTCCAGGTAAGCATTTATGTTACTTAAGGGGGTGCGGGAATAGGGGGACAGGCTTGGGGGGTGCGGGTTAGGGGGGTGCGGGAGTAGGGGACAGGCTTGGGGGGGGCGGGAGTAGGGGACAGGCTTGTGGGGGGTTTAGGGGGGTGCGGGAGTAAGGGACAAGCTTGGGGGGGTTTTGGGGGGTGCGGGGTGCGGGGTTAAATTTAATATCATGTTGACAGAGTAAGTGTTAAAGTTTGTTGTTGATTGGTGGTATTCATTTTATTTGTGTTTCCCAGCCATGGCCACAAGAAGCATTAGTGAAAGTTGGAGAGCATTATCTTGCTGAAGTTCCTCTCAGGAGAACAATTAGAGATGATGTTATATCAGCAGCTACAAGTGCACATCAGACAGCAAGGTAAAGTTAATTGTCCTTTATTATTATTATTATTATTATTATTTTATTCCATTTGAAAGATGCTCTTCTGTGATTTGTAAAATTAAAGCAGGGTTTCCAACTCTGATTCATGAGTTTTGTAATCTCAAAATACTTTTACATAATGTGCTCTAGCTTGAAGATATTGGATGGATCTGGTGTGTAAATATCTACAGTAGTGAAATTATTATATACAAACTTAACTACAAGATCACGAGGAATTCCATCATTAATTTACAAAATTCTATTTACTAATTAACACTTATCTTTTTAATATTTATGAAAATTATATCTGCAATTTTTCAGACAAGTGGCTGATAAATTAACGACCGAGGGTAAGTGGTGTCCTCCAGTGGCTCCAACCTCTTACCTTCACCTTCTACAGGAGTTTAGAGGATTATTTACCACACGTCAAGCTCAGACATCATCACTGAAGAAGAAATATCTTTCTGGTTTAGACAAACTGGCATTTGCTGCCTCACAGGTAGATATATTCATTAAGAAATAGGCTGCATTTATTTAATCAGTACTACAGTATATGTCTGGTATTTTGTACATGTATATACATCTCTGATAAGTTTATATTATATACTTTATTTCTGTTTAAATAAATTAATACTCATTGTACTTACTGCAATATATTACTGTACTTATATATCTTTGTAACAGATCTCAGTGATGCAGGAGATGTTGGCTTCACTTGGACCTCAAATTGAAGAAGCTTCTCAAGATGTTTCCAAAATGATGCAACTTATTGAACAAGTCAGTCATTGGAAAAGAATTGCTTTATTTATAGTTTGACCTGATATAGGTTTAGTGTATCTGTATTGCTATAATTATATTTGTTATGAAACAGGAGAAAAAGGGAGAAGATGATGATATGTGCATATTTATATATATACGGTACTATATGTATGGTATATATATGAATATATATATACTGTACTGTGTGTTAGTCAATTTGGTGTCTGGGGATGTATTTTATTAAAGTATTTACTGTCTCTCCAATTATTTCATGTGTGATTATTTTGCATATGTATTTATATATTTAAAATTAATGTAAAACAGGAGTCATGTGAAGTTGAAGCCCGACGACGTTTAGTGGCCAAAGAGGAAGCTGAGGCAGAGGTCCATGCAGCCAGAGCAAGAGTATTACAGGAAGAATGTCAAGTGGAACTGAACAGGGCCCTTCCTGCTCTCCATGGTGTGTGTGTGTAACCTTAACAATTGTGTACTGTTTTAAGTTGGTGGTAAAAATGATGCAGTATCTTTTTAACTCTCAGACATTGAATAGCAGTTGAGAGTTTGGTAGAATTAGTTTTGGTTTGCATTTTGCTCTGTTTACCAAAATAGCTAAGAATTAATATGATGGGAGTTAATGCACTTTTACCCAGTTAAAAAAATACACTACTACTGTACAGCATTTGAATTCATAATTGTTCATGGTAATTAGTACATGTCTGTTATCTGTATTGTACCTTCCTCTACAGTCTGTAATCTCATCAATGTCTATCCTTTCTAACACATTCTAGAGCTTTACATGTATTGTATCTGAGACTTGGTTGTGCCATCATATAATATATACTGTATTAACCATCTGTTTTTATATATAGGTCACACCTCTTATAGCTCACTTAATTATTCATCTATTATTTTTGGTTAATATAACAGAGGCAGTGGAAGCTCTCAACACATTGAAGCCAGCAGATATTACAGTAGTAAAGAGTATGAAGAATCCTCCTCATGCCATTAAGCTTGTGATGGCAGCAGTGTGTGTCATGTTGGAGATAAAGCCTGACCGTCAGAAGGGTAGCAGTGTTAAAGCTGTAAGTGCCAACTGGTCCACATCAAATTAATTAATGGATGTGAAAAATGTTGTGTTTATGGAATGTTTTATATAAAGAAAACGTCACATTTTAGTCAAACAGTAGAACTTTTTCATGAATGGATACTTGTTGTCATATGTGCTTCTTAATCATTTTGAAAGGTTGTGGTAACTTTTTTGATGATTTATAACTGTTGCTTAAATCTATTTTTATATATTTGTACAGACATATGACTATTGGGGTCCCAGCAAACGTCTCTTGGGTGACATGAGCTTCCTACAACAACTAAGGGACTATGACAAAGACAACATACCAGATACTCTTATGGATAAAATAAACAAAGATTATGTTCGTTTACCTGAGTTTGATCCAGCATCTGTGGCCAAGGCTTCAAGTGCCGCTGAAGGTCTGTGCAAGTGGGTACGGGCAATGTCATCATACCATGCAATTGCAAAGGTGAAGTTGATATGCTTGTTGTTTTAGTTGTATGTACTGTACAGGTCCCCATCAACTACTTTCATCTCTTTTTCATCTCTTGTTATTGACTACTGGTGGTATGGGATCAAATATTATACAGTTTATACCTAATGTTATGAAATCTTGTACTGTAGTGATCTCTCTGTTTATAACCACTTATAAGTACAATAACACTACAGTTTTATGCTAATTTCTCCTTCATATTGATGTGTTAAGATTGTCGCACCAAAAAGGGAGCGTTTGGCAGAGGCAGAAGCAGAAGTGGCTGAACTCATGTCTGTGGTGGAAGAGAAGCGTGGTCAGCTGAGGGAACTGGAGGAGAAACTAGAGATGCTACAGAAGCGTTTCTCACTCTCTTGTCGTGAGAAGGAAAATTTGGAAGCTGAACAGAAGCTGTGTTCCCTAAAGCTCCATAGGGCAAAAAAACTTATAAGTAAGGTTGAAATATACAGACAAGCATAATACATACACTAAATATATTATATACTTGTCACCTAAAGTCTTCTAGCCTCTTATGTCTGATAGCAATCTCTGAAATTCACTAAAAATGGCTTTAATGAGTTCATTTATCACCAGGTTCACAGACAAGCAGGAAAAAAATAACTTTATCTCATCACATTAATATTTCCTACTCAGAATTATATTGATGCTTGATTGAAGTAAATATTGAAATAATGTTATGATGTGTTCAGGTGGTCTGGGTGGTGAACAAACTCGATGGGAAGCAGCTGCTGATGCTGCTGCTGGTGATCTAGTCAGATTACCTGGTGATACACTCCTAGCCTCAGCTTCCCTTGCTTACCTTCCACCACATGTACCTCATATCAGGTCAGATGTTTACTGTATTCTACTACACTTGTAATGTTAATGGGTTATTATTATGCCCTCTATAGGTTAGCTCTCAAATTCATTTCCATAATTTCCACTACAGTTTTCCTGATTTTCTAATTGTGTGTTGTAATTTCTTTCCATTGTTTAGTTTTTACATGTCAATAAAATAATTAACTGTGAGCTAAAATATATTTTTTATATACTGTACCTGTAATTTGGATTGTATAATGATCATGTTGAATACTTAGCTCTCAGTACTCAGAAATTTGTTGTTGATGAATTATCAATAAGGTTTTTATATATATTGAGTATAATTTTTCTTTGTTGTGTATGACCTTAGGAATGAACTTGTGTGTCGTTGGTGTGAAGCAGTAAAACAGAGAGGACTGGAGGTAAGTGAACCATTTAACCTTGTGGTTACACTTACACCACCTCTACATATACGAGCTTGGGGACTGGAGGGTCTTCCAACTGATGCTTTCTCACTCCAGAATGCAACTATTATCAAACACACAGTCAAGTAAGTTATACATTGATATTAGAATGAATAGGAGTTAATATAACTTCCTCTAACTTCAATATCCAGCTCTGTTATGAAATAATATATACAGTATACTGTACTGTGCTGAAATTTGTGAAAGGTGTGGTGTGAACATATCACTTGATCAAAGAATAATGGAAATTCAAAGATGGTATGGCTTGTGGAAGAATGGATAATTCAAGAGTGGTGTAAAATGTGTATGAGTGTGTTTTGGGAAAGTGAAGAAGAAGGGGAAGACCAAGAAGATGACATGTTTTACTGATACATGATGTGTATGAAAACATGAAATAAGATTTAAGTGAAAGGATTTTGGTTTTAAATGTCCGAGCCTGTGGTGGGAAGCTGAGAATTTAATTGGCATGAAAAGAGGAATAATGTGAACCATCTTTTCCTGTTATCTGTATACAGTAATAGTAAATTAATTTGTGGTACTAGGTGGCCACTGCTGGTAGATCCAGATGACCAAGGAACTCACTGGCTACAACAACATGAAGCCTCCAACAACTTAGAGGTGGTATGGGAACAAGACTTTGATAAACCTTCACCACGTGCCACAATTGGTGCTCCAGTAACAGTATTAGAAGATGCACTCACTCGGTGTTTACCTCAAGGACGTCCACTCCTTCTGATGGACTTGTCAGGAGATCCACCACCCATCCTAGCCAACATCATTACCCGAACCACTACTGAAGAAGGCAGGTATTCAATACATTGGGACATGGGTAAATATATATATATGGTAGTCATGTACAGTCACCAGCACTAATAAGTATACAGGTGTGCTTCGAATACCTGGAGACAGTAAATAAATGCACAATAAGATCTCCATTGGAATTACTTCGTTGGTAAAATTGAACTGTTCGAAGCATCAACCAAACCTGTATACTTATTAATGCTTGTGACTGTACCTTACCTTATACTGAGATGCTACCTACCTACAGCTAATACTGGTATTTTTTTTTCCAATAGGAGGAGTGCGAGTAGTGAGTGTTGGTGGATTGGTTTTACAATTCAGTAACAAGTTTCGGTTGTACCTGGCCACCAGACAGTTACGACCTCACATCTCACTGGAAACTGTTGCCTCTGTCACTGTTGTCAACTTCACTGTCACTGTCCAGGGCTTACATGACCATCTCAGGCAAATTTTGGTTAGAAAAGAAAGGTATGTTGACCATTTTGTATTACTATTGTACAGTACTGTAATTGTCATAGTACAGTAGTACAGTACTGTAATTGTCATTATCCAATATTTACCTGACCTCGTGAGTCCAACTTTGTTTGGGAAAAAGTGGAAGATTTATAATATTGTACAATATTGGTTGAAGGTAATATTTTGATCATTCCATCCTCTATAATAATAACAGGAATTTCTCAACCATATACGTAATTAGGTTACACTTTGCTCACATCCACTACCTCAAGACAACCTCAGAGTCTGATGTCACACATAGCCTATGTTACTCTCCACCATACCCACTGATACCATCCCAGTCCAACCTCTAGCTTCTGTGGCTTACTATACCTAACATACATTCAGTCATACATAGAATGGTCTGAGAGTTACCATACATTAGTTTACATTATATTTTAATACACTATAATTATACTTCCATTGTATGGTACTAACATTAGAATGGGTTAATATAAGAGGAGATATTTATTTATATTTACTGTACAAGTTTACCGTACATAACTTGTATTGAATATGGCCACGGTTTTTACAGACCAGAATTGGAGGATGAACGACAGAAACTCGTCTTAACAACTTCCTCACACCAGAGGGCCTTACAAGACACTGAGGAACGCATCTTACACACTCTGTCCACAGTGCAGGGCAATATTTTGGAATCTGAGGAAGCCATCTTAATTCTTCAAGAAACTAAAGTGTGTAAACAGTGGAAATTATTTGTTTTGATAATAATAATAATAATAATCTGGTTATTTGTTTTCCCTGTCGATCATCCATTGTGCTTTAATTAATGACATATGATCCCTTTTTTTTCCTGACGCTAAGATATTATTGTCTCGCTCCTAAATGTAACAGCAAATGGCCAACGAGATCAAACGAAAGCAAGAGCAATGCCTGGAGATGGAGTCGACCCTACTGGAATGTTGTGGACAGTATGAAGCTGTGTCTAGACCTGCTGCTGCTCTCTACATCACCTTGGCCTCACTCACTTCTCTCTCACACATGTACCAATTCTCACTCAGTTGGTACATGAAGCTCTATGTCTCTGTAATTGAATCCACGTAAGTATGATCAACCCACCTTGAGTTTGTACGGGGCTGCTCGGCCAGACAGCTTGAGGAACTTCAACAACAACCCACCTTGTATTATGAGACTTGTAACCATTTATATTTATGTCATCATCTATGCAGTTGGGTATTTTATTATGCACTTCAGATAGCCACCACCCTTCCTGCTCTGTATTTAATTAATGTATTTAGTTAATGTACAGTCGGCCTCAGGAATCCGTATACACCACTGTGACAATTATCAAGGATTTGTAACGACTAAAAATTTTATTATATTCATTTTCTAACACAAAAATTTTTTAGTGATGTTATTTGGGTAATACTTAAGGGAGTGCGGGAGTAGGGGACAGGTTTGGAGGGGGGGGGGGGACTGGGGTGTGTGGGAATAAGGGGACGAACAGGCTTGGGGTGGGTAGAAAGCCTGTCCCCTATTCCCGCACCCCCCTAACCCCCCCCGCCCCTCAAGCCTGTCCCCCTACTCCCACACACCCCGACCCCCCCAAAAAACCACGCACCCCCCCCCCCCTTCAAGCCTGTCCCCCTATTCCTGCACCACCTTAAAGAATAACAAACTTTTTTAACCAATGCTCTATGTACGAATTTCTGATGCCAACTGTACTTCAAATATACTGTAATGCCTTTCTTTGTATTCTGGTGCTTATAGTACAGTACAGTATGTAGTCTTGCCAGGTACAGTATGTGATTATTATCAATTAAAAATTTTTCTATAAAGTACAGTAATTCCCACCTGTGATTTGTGACCGTCTTATAGGATTCAGGTTTCACTTGCATACATCAACTATTGGTATTAAGTAGTGATCTTTATACTGTACTTCTATATTCATTAATCTGTTTATTACCTTGAATGATGGTGATTCCTTGTGGTGTAGAATTGTCTGGTGTTTGCAAAAGCATTTATTACCTTTGAGCATTGTTTGTGCTTTGCATCAGAATACATTATCCCATTATGGGTAATTAGAAAAAAATGCATAGGTTATCTATCAGCCATAGTGCAAGGGTTAGCATTTGACCACAACAATGTTACAGAGGCAAGAGTTCTGTGGTGGAGAGAAGATTGAGTTTACTACAGGAGAATCTGGTGAATAGAGTACACACAGCTGTACAAAGAGGCCTGGCTACTACACATAGATTACCATTTACACTACTTATTGCACTACATGTTCTCAGGTATAGTATAGTACAGTATAGTCATCTCATAAAGAACTATATATAATATACAATGTCTGTTTGTTGGTACATTTGTAGTGCATTTTTTGTTAGTGAATGGTGCTGTTTTAAAGTTCTAACTTGAAATATAAAGCATTTTTTAAGTAACAGACTGTACAGATCATCACCATATTTGTCACAACAGAGAACTTCTTATTCTTCTTATGACTCATTCTTGCTGCAGCATCTAGAAAAGATTAGGTATTGAATTTTTAATATACTGAAATAACTCTTTTGATTATTACAGAATTGAAGGTGATGTAAATTCTGAGGAGGAGTCTGTGTTGTATCATCTGGTTGCTCATAGCAGTAGTGGTGCTCCTTCTGTACCTGATTGGCTTCACCCTTCATTAATACCAGCCTGGCCATTACTTCACCACATCATCTCTCTCACAACATTCCAAGGTCTGCTTAATGCTAGTCTTTGAATTTTGTAGTTAGGAATGATTGAAAGCATTTGGGTGTTTGTGAAATACAGTCAGTCACAGCCAGATAAAGAGAGGAAGGAATACCAAAGTAGAAAACAGATTCATTTGAGAGGTTTAATTCTGTTCTTGAGGTGCAAATATATTTTATAGATTTTTGTGGAAAAGGTTGGCCATTTTTAAATTATAATTTTTCTCCAATGACAACAGGTCTTGAGGAGAGTCTAGCTAAGGAACCAACAGCATGGGAAAGTATCATATCAAGTTCTCTGCCTGAAAAATCCCTGCTTCCTCATCCATGGAATCACCTCTCACACTTACCCTGGCTTATCCTGATTGGAGCACTTAGAAAAGATAAGGTATAGTCACCAGCACTAATAAGTATACAGGTGTGCTTTGAATACCTAGAGACAGTAAATAAAAACACAATAAGATCTCCATTGTACAGTCACCAGCACTAATAAGTATACAGGTGTGCTTTGAATACCTAGAGACAGTAAATAAAAACACAATAAGATCTCCATTGTACAGTCACCAGCACTAATAAGTATACAGGTGTGCTTTGAATACCTAGAGACAGTAAATAAAAACACAATAAGATCTCCATTGTACAGTCACCAGCACTAATAAGTATACAGGTGTGCTTTGAATACCTAGAGACAGTAAATAAAAACACAATAAGATCTCCATTGGAATTAGTTCGTTGGTGAATTGATTACACTGTTCAAAGCTTCAAACAAACCTGTCTACTTATTAGTGCTGGTGAATATACAGCATTCCATGTGTGTGTGTGTGTGTACCTCTTAATTACTCTTTCCACAATGAGTACCATGTTATTACTTGATGCAGTACAGTATATCATTTTATTTTAATACAGCTGTTCTTTATTGAATTATATAAGACTGCCATGTCATTGAGATATGCCTTGTAAATGTTAAATTACTTGTTAGTATCATAATGCATAGTTATGTTCTGGTCATATATTTTTTATTGATCTATTTTTGTGTTGAATATAATTATTATCTTATATGAAATGATAATGCTACATGTACATATCTTTCCATTCAGGTTACATGGGCTGTCAAATCAATAATTGAACAAGTTCTCGGGCGAAAGTTTATCCTGCCACCCGTTATGGATATAGACAAATACCTGGAAGTGCCCGTTAATACGAGAGTAATGTCACGTACCACCATTAGTGTCAAGACGGTACCACCACTCTTACTCATTACTGCTCCAGGAATTGATGCTTTGGAGGAGATCTTACTACTGGCTGGGAAAAAGCCAGAAGTTAATCTTACTATTGTGTCTCTTGGTCAAGGACAGGTAAGTACAGTATTGTTAAATTCAATACTTTTGTTGTTGTTGTTGTTGTTGTTGAAGTTCCTCAAGCTGTCTGGCCGAGAGGAAGAGTCAATACTTCTGTGTTTTAATTCTAGTTGTTCACTGTGGTAATATATGGAGAAATTTCAGTGAATGGGTACCAGCAAGGATTAATTATTATTGATTGAGAAAAGGTGTGTGTGTCCATAGCTACCGTACTGGAACAAGTTGCTTTCAATACCACATAAATAACTTACAGACTAACTGAGATAATCATATACAGTCGTGGTCAAATATAATCATCCATATAGGGGTAACTCACGTAAGTGTTTGCCAGCTTACCTCTGTTCCTTAGCTGATAAACTTTCCAATAAATAGGTTAACTACCAACTTTTAATTTACTACAAACAGCTACACACTACTTAAAACGATAACATTATAATTATCTTGAACGTGAAAACATTAGACAGTAAATTGTTTGAGATACCCACATGTGGATGATTATTATTGACCGCAAACATTAGACAGTAAATTGTTTGAGATACCCATATGTGGATGATTATTACTGACCGCAAACATTAGACAGTAAATTGTTTGAGATACCCATATGTGGATGATTATATTATTGACCACAACTGTACATTATTGTTTGTTTGTTGTGATACAGGCGAGTGTGGCCGAGGCAGCAGTGAACACAGGAGCAAGAGAGGGTAATTGGGTAGTACTACAAAACCTTCACCATGCACATGAATGGCTTCCTACTCTAGCTAATATTTTATCCCGCCTCTATGCCACCACCTCCACAACCACCAAGACTCATTCTCGATCCAGTTCTTCCTTTGCCTTCAACCCAGGCTTCAGACTTATTCTTACCAGTGAACCCACAGATGAGGTAAAGCTTCATACTCATTAATTATAATATTACAAATGTTTTTATACATAATACTGTTTTTGACTACATTGTGGGAGGGAGGGATTTGTCACATTAATCATCATTTTAGAATGGGGTACAGTGCTAATATTTTCTTTTGTTGACGACTTTGGATAAAACTCGTATAATAAAAAAAAATTACTTTCAGTTTCCTGTGTCGTTGTTACGAGGAGTGGAGAAGATGTTTATTGACAGTCCAGGTGATGCCCAACAAGCTCTATTGGAAGCTACTACTACACTTACTCGTCATGCTTCACATATACACTTCACTGATGAGGTAACTTAATTATCACAGAGGTAATTAACTCGTCACATTACATTATTTAATTATCAAAGAGGTAATTAACTCATCACATTATATTATTTCTGAAATGAAAACTTACCACCTCGTTTGGTTTGCATTAATTAAGGGGGTGCAGGAATAAGGGGACAGGCTTGGGGGGGGGGGGTTTAGGTGGGTGCGGGAGTAGGGGACAGGCTTGGGGGGTTTAGGGGGGTGCGGGAGTAGGGGGACAGGCTTGGGGGGGTTTAGGGGGGTGTGGGAGTAGGGTGACAGGCTTGGGGGGGTTTAGGGGGGTCCAGGAGTAGGGGACAGGCTTGAGGGGGGGTAGGGAAGTGCAGGAGTAGGGGACAGGCTTGGAGGGGTTTTGGGGGGTGCGGGAGTAGGAGACAGGCTTGGGGGTTTTTTGGGGGGTGCGGGAGTAGGGGGCAGGCTTGGGGGGGGGGGGTTTTGGGGGGACAGGCTTGGGGGGTTTAGGGGGGTGCGGGAGTAGGGGACAGGCTTGGGGGGGTTTAGGGGGGTGCGGGAGTAGGAGGCAGGCTTGGGGGGGTTTTGGGGGATGTGGGAGTAGGGGGCAGGCTTGGGGGGGTTTTGGGGGATGTGGGAGTAGGGGGCAGGCTTGGAGGGGGTTTGGGGGGTGTGGGAGTAGGAGGACAGGCTTGGGGGGAGGTAGGGGTGTGTGGGAATAGGGGGACAGGCTTTCTACCCCCCCCCCCAAGCCTGTTCCCCTATTCCCGCACTTCCTTGATTAAATTGTGTGTTGTTGAAGTAAAATTTTGATACAGAATGCCGAGAAAAAATATTATAATGTATGTATATGTATGTATGAGTAAAAGATGTATATATATGTATGCTTTTCAGGAAGAGGAAGCCGAGGCAGCAACATGTCGGTTGTTATACGGGTTTGGTGTGTTTCATACTGTTGTCAGTGAACGTCGTCGTCATGGTCACTTGGCTTGGGCACATCCTCCTGCCTTTACTACAGCTGATCTTGTTCTCACCATCAATGTTATTACAGTAAGATATTCAACAACAACAACAACAACAGTAAGATCTTTTTATACTTAGTAGTAGTGAAATTAGTGGTTTGCAAAAGACCGCTTCAACAAGTCAAGTTTGTTGGGTACCACTTACTTTTCTGTTTTGGGGATATATAGTATTGTACTGTACAGTGTTGTTGTTGGTAAAGTTAGAGAAATTAACTCATTCACCCATTCTGTTCCAAGTATTAGGCCACCATTATTATTAATATTCATATGGTCCTGTTTCCTGGCATACTTTGGAGGAATCAGAGTGTTTCAATGTGCTAATAATATACTATACTACCCTCTTAATCTTCCTCAAAGGATTACAATAGAAATTTATTACAGTACTATATATACAGCACTTCAGTTCAATTTGATAATTCAAAGAAAATGATGTACAGTAGCTTCATTACTGTATGTAGGATTTAAACACTATGTATGTATAGAATGACAAGTTATTTTTGACCACTAATGTATTGTTATCATGTGATATTCAGATGAACCTTGAGGAAAATGATGAGATAGATCCAGAAGCAGTGGAACATTTAGTGGGCCGTGTGTTTTATGGAGGTCGTGTACACCGAATGGAAGATCAACAAGTCATCTCCAGTATTCTGCAACAAGTGCTTCAACATTCACTTTACTTACCCAAGGAGGAAGAGGACCCATCTAACATTGAAGCCTTAATACAAGACTATAACCAGCCTCACCTACAACTTAACAAGGGGGAAGACACTGACGACGTGGGACTCAAATTACTCTTTCCCGACTATTTTGGAAAACTTGAAGATCTACAGGATTTTGTAAAGGTATAATAATATAGCGTTTGTATTCATATAATTTTCTGTAACAAGTAAATTTTAGCTATATAATATTATAGTGTTGATATTATTATGATACAGTACTACACACATGTACAGTAGGATCACACCAATAACGCCTAATTAGTGCCTGAAAAACGCCGTTATTTGCGAAAACGTTATTTGCGTGACATTGAAATACATGTATATAGGGTTAATTGGTGCCGCCACCCCAGGAATTTGACCCATTTTTCCCATTTGAGGCTCTCCTATCACTACTGGTAAGTATCAGATTGTCAAACTTAATATTTTCTTTATCCTGAAGCGAGTATGCTCGGTTCTTGTGACTTTGTCGTTTTGTTTTCAAACTTTTGGCAGAGGAATTATTAGAAGTTCCCGGGAGTTCTGGTAGCAAGTTCCCCCTCCCACCACCACTGCTGCTTCCCACACGTGAGGCGTAAGCCATTGTTGACCGCCAACACTTGAGACAGAGCGCAATAGAGGCGAAAACCACACACGCAGCACTAGTGAACCGAGGAAAGTGAGCGCGGGAACTGGGGACTGGGGAGGGGAGGGACCGAGGGTCCGTGTGGGGGTGGCTGACGTCACAAGATGGCGGAAAACAAACACTATTCTAAATGCGAGATATACGTTATTTGAAAATATACGTTATTTGAGAGAATCTAAACGTTATTATAGAAAGTGAGTGTCTATTCTGACTTACCGTTATTGCTGAAAACGTTATTTTGGAAGTCGTTATTGGTGTGAGCCTACTGTATTATTATTATATCCTTTCTGATTACAGTTTTTTTTTTTTTTTTTTTTTAAATAGGGAGTTGGAGGATTGGAGAGACCTGAGATATTTGGGTTACCAGCAGGAGTCCAACATCTCCAGGAAGTTCAGAGTGGTCATGAGTTTCTGACATCCTTGGCTACAGTTGGAGGCACTCAAGCTCTCCCTGGCTTTGTGGAGAGGAGTGTGGCTCCGGAATTAATGTCATTAATGAAGATGGTACAGCCACAATCAAATATCCACCGACGCTTTCCTTCCATCGTGTAAATAAATTAGTATCATATCAAAATATAATCATACAACACCTTACGTCAACTCAACCCCCTCAATTATACTTATGAGGTGCTGCAAAATCATACACGTGTTGTTCTTTATTACCAAGATATTTACTACGATGGAAGGAAAGTGTCAGTGGTTATTTGATTGTGGCTGTACAGTACAGTATAGCTATTTTCATATTTTGGTAGTACAGTATTAGGAATGAAGGTGAATTATGCATGGCTCTGATTGTCGACTTTATTATGCATTGACAAAGGTATTCACTGTATCAAGTGTCTTATACTTTGTTATGGGATGAAAGATGAAGGTACTGTATTGTAGTTTTTAACAAAGATTTGGAAAACCTTAATGCAAACTTTTGTTAACAATAGATTTTGAGAACTAATATTTCTTTAACTCCTTGTGATAAGCTTATGTGTCTGAGGTATGCAATAGAATCAACATACTAATTCATACCATAATATAATGTAAGAATATTTTTAGCAGGACTTAGCTTCTAACACTAGGCAGATAAACACTTTGATAGCATTCCTTAAAGCATATTCTTTGGTGAGCTTAAAAAGATGTACCATGGTATTTATGTTAACCAAAGTGTAAAGTTCAAATTGGTTATGTGTGGAGATTTACCAACATTGAAAAGATATGTCTTCTAGTGTTAAAAGATGTCATTGTTAGGCTTGCTTGAGGATGATTTAAAGGACCCTGTGATGTAGTCTAAAAGTTGGAGAAAAATTAGTCCTTCAAATATTGCCACGAAACACCACCTATAGGGAAGGAGCTTGTTTGATGGCATGGTCAGGAGGAATCAGAAGTCTCCAATTTTATACACGATCACAAGGTCCTTAAGCCAAACATACATTACCTTCCAGGTTTAAAGACTCATTAATCATGCACATTGAATGTAAAAAGAAAATAACTAATATAGATATTCTGACAGCTTCCAGCACCTGTATCCCGAGTAGAAGACCTCAGTTTGTGTGAAGATAAGGATTTGGGTGACTTACTGAAGCAGGAAGTTTCAAGACACAACAGTATTATACACACCATTACTGCTACCTTAGAGTCAGCTGTATTGGCTACTACAGTATGTATTGTATAAATTATTTGTATACTGTACCTCATTAATTGACAGTAATGCTAACATAACTTTGTGGCCTTGGCTGTAAATTCCTCTTCTTTTACTTCTACTATTATAACTCACTTATTACACAAGATACACATAATTTGTTTACACCATTGCACTTGGCATTAAAATTGGAACACAAACACAAATCCCAAAAGCAGTGCAGAAAAAAATATAAATACAAACATTATTCCGAATATGAATTTGTAAAGTGTATAAAACTTTTTACAAAGTGTACACAGAACTGTTTTTTCTGCAGTCATGAAAGGCATTCCAATTGTCTTGATATAAGTGAAATGGATACTAGAACTTATTGTGTATAATGTATTAGTGATTATATTATTGGTATTGATATGTACAGCTCCGGACAGATCAAGGGACCCCACCTCTTCCACCAGCTTCTTGGTGTGAGCCTCAGTGGATCTGGTATCACTGACAGGTGGAGGGGGGGAGGGGAGAAATGTGGGCGGAGTTATATAGGGGGTAATGTGGAGGCGTTACCAATGTTGAGCCATCCAGAAATTTGAATCCCGAACCACTTGTGATCATGGATGTGAACCACTCACTGGAAGGTGGTAGGAGGGGTTGGGTTGAAGAGAGGGTGTAAAGCTTCACAAGTGATCGAGTAGTAGTATTATAGATGGAGAGAATTATTGGATCAAGTAGCTAAAGATTATAAACGAACAAAGCCGACTGTCGCCTTTATTATGTTTTCTTCTGTAATCTAAATCCAACTCTGATGCTACATTCTATAGGATATTATTTATTATTTGAAATGAATCCAGATTTTACGTAATACAATTCACACGACACCATTATTTTATGACTAATATATCAAGCCATGCACCACCTACACAGTGTTGAAATAAATTTCAAGTAAATCCTTTATCGTTACCCTGTATTATTCACGACATTTTCTAAGAAACTTTTAGTGTGTAACTGGTTACCAAAGGATAATAGTTATATAGTGTAAGTTAATCTTTACCCAATAACCACTCCATCTGTTCTCCCCCACCCCATCCTCCCTTATTCCATTCGCTGTTTCCTCTCCCTCCTTCCCAGCAATCCTTTACTCTCCATCTTACCACCATCACCAACATTCTGTGTGTTGCTGCATAATTTGTTAATGCGCAAACAAGACCAGAATAGAAATAAAAGTGATATTTGGTATGCAAATACAATCCGTTATATATGACGAATATATTTATTACCCTTATTTATTTATCTGAGGTCAACATTCAGACGCCGGTGTTAGTGAACCAATCACAAGATTTAGAGGATATTGTGTCAGCACTAATGTTATTACTAATTAAAACAGGGAAAAATTGAAATAAGACATTTATTGGTTATTGTTTACATGACTTGTCAGTTTAGGTGAAAACTCCACAAGTCCTCGTTACGAAGCCTTCCACACCCATAACCCAACTGTGACTGTAGGCACCACACTGTAAATGATGAACACGTTATATGTATAGTTGTTGTTATTAATTGGTGTCATACAATTATAATACCTGTTAACTTAATATAACCTCAAGTTTTTACTTCGACCTCACGTTTGCATTAAGCATGTGTAATGTTTTTTTTTTATTATTATTATAATCACCTGGATATGTATTGC
Source organism: Petrolisthes cinctipes (assembly GCA_033782935.1). NCBI lineage: Eukaryota > Metazoa > Arthropoda > Malacostraca > Decapoda > Porcellanidae > Petrolisthes > Petrolisthes cinctipes. The sequence continues at coordinate 31,146 of JAWQEG010005273.1, forward strand.
TTTAGACCCTTAGCCACGATGAGATACAGTGTATACACTATTTATATACGGTACACTTCTATGAACACATTAAGGCTTGAAATACTGTAGATTACATATTTCATGTTCTTACTCATCAATTTGTTACTAGTATCGTGTCCAGCCACCCTCCTTCTCAATGACAGCCTGCAGTCGCTCGGGCATTGAGGCACCATGCCTTCTCACTATATCGGGTTTTCCCCGAAAAATCTCCCACTGTGCTCTGGTGTGCCGTAACAACTCTGCTGTGGTTCTCTCTCGTTCCGGCTCCCACGTGTTAACAATAGAACCCCATAGATTTTCTATGGGGTTCATATCACAGTTCTAACTAGACCAATCTATCACCTGCAAATTATCTTGAGCAGCAAACCATTCTTGAACTATCCTGGCCATATGGATAGGGCATCGGTCGTGTTTAGGACAGATGAGGGTGTTTAGTTGAAAATAAATTAAAAACAATTAGTATATCTGCTTCATTATATTGCATTTGATCTATTAAATAAAGACACTGTCTATTGTTCACCCCTGTAGAGAGATACTGATTATTATCATTTGGATATTAAGCAACAAATAACGGAGCCGAGACAATCCCTTTTCTGTCTTCAGCTCTCCCTGTATTCTTTTCGCCCCTCATGCTGGCAGTCCCCCTCTTTATCTCCTTTTCTCGCTGTAAAATAAATAAACTTATGCCTATATCTTTCAAGTAACTGGCAACCTCACACAACCTCCTCTCACTTGTCTTCTCTCTCTCACACTCCCCCTTCCTTCCTTGCCTTCTGTAGTATTCTTTATCTTTTCTTTATCATATTTTTAACCTTCTCATTCGTTCTTTCAAAGTTTTAATCACATAGGCCTTTCTCCCTTATCACCTATAGTGCTTCAAATTTATGCAAGCGAAATGCTGCGGCTGGGATAATATGGTTAATACCGTTTTGGTTCTTTGTATTCTGTGGATTTACAAAACAACTAGAAATTCATAGCGAAGGATATGATAATAGTTATGTAGAACAAGTGTTGGCAGATACACATTCTTGACGGGATAATCCCAGCCACAGCATTTCGCCTTCTTAAAACAGAAGGACTATAGGTTTCATGCATTGCCATTTGCCAATCTGTTGCTAGTTAGAATATTAACTTGTTAAACCATTTTGCAGGAAAGAGAAATATATATATATTTTTGTTTTAAGTTACTTATGGGCATTATTTAGATATATTAACTTACTTTTACTTACGTCCAGCATTACTGTGCAGAACATGTGACACAATAAGGACCACAAGGACAGTAATGGTGGTCAACGTGATTCTCATTAATCTCTCTATATGCTACTGAGAACAATGTTTTATGCTCAACTACAGAATTATGTTCTCAGCATGATAATGATAGCCAAAGATAATGAAAACAATATAAACAAATTAACATTTATTGCACAACAAATATGCTTATGCCTCGGTGCTACTGTTTCAAGGGAGTAACCAGCCCACACTGAATCACATGGAACCTGAAAAGTTTGAATACAAGATCAATTATATATATATAAATACAATACCATATTATATCTGTTTGTCTATCTACGTCTTTGTGTATATGGCACTTTTATTAATATTCATGATCAGCACTGTGAAACATAAATTTAAATTTATTTGGCAAAGCAGAGGACACTGACCGGTATGGCAACCTACCACGTGGAAGACCACCACGTTGCACTACTCCTGCTCAGAGACGAGATATTTTACAAACCGCAGAAGCCGATCCACAGACGAATGCGGTAGCCATAAGGAAGGGAGTCTTTGCACCTTGCTGTCAGCGAGAGGACCATCAGGAGAGTGTTGCACGAAGCGGGGGTGCATCACCGGACTCCAGCAAACAAGGAATTTTTGACTGACCAACATCGCGAGGGAAGGCTACGGTTTGCCCAACAATATGTTGACAAGCCAGAGGAGTTTTGGAAGAGAGTGATCTGGACGGATGAGAAAACCTTCTCATCTTCGTGTCACGGAAGGCGCCACTGCTGGAGGAGAAATGATACTCGGTGAGTATAATTTTTGAGGTTGTCGTTTCTATAAACTATTCAGTCATAAGCAACCATAAGAATATACTCGAATAAAAAATTACTGCCGGGTGACAACCAGTATCGTTACAACGTCAGCAACATTAATAAAACAGATACTGCTGTAAGTCCATTCAGAGTAAATTACTTTTGGCATATAGGGTTGCGCAGTATTAAATTTCTTGACAGTGTGTGTGTGAGTTATATGCACCGCTAACATAATATATATTACATAGAATAACAAGAACAATGAGACTAAAAATTACTCCTCAGTATTCTGTCCATCCACCACCCTTCTCGATAACAGCCTGCAGTCTTCGATGAATGTTACCAGTGTGGCGCCTAACGAGGTCAGGTTTACCCCGAAATATTTTCCATACTCGACGGGTGTGGTCCAACAGCTCCTGGGGTGTGCGTTCCCGTTCAGGCTCCCACGATGTTACCATTGAGCCCCATATATTTTCTATGGGGTTGCAGTCTGCACCCTTACTAGGCCAGGGCAGGAGCTGAAATTGAGGGTGCTGTTGGAACCACTCCTGGACCACGCGAGCCTGATGAACTGGGCATCTGTCCTGGACAAAATAAACTGGACCAGGAGGAAAGGGGTGGTTGCTGGCAGCAAATGAGGGCAGAAAGAAGTTGTTTAAAATATCAATATATTTTTCGGCATTGAACCGACCCTCTATTTGGTGCATGTCACCCATTCCATGCCAGCTTACCCACCCCCAAATATTGACGGTCACGTGTCCACTCCTGGCCACATGAAAAACATTTTCCGGGCTGTATCTGTTGAAAGAAATAGACTAGCATTAATAAACTTAAATTAATTTTCTTTTATGATAACAAGATATTCTTAACAGTATTGGAAAATGTAAATGACAAATGCCAGGAATGGCAGAGTCTTACTTCAGTGTAACTGAGGAATAGCCTACACAAAACAATAACCATGTGAAATGCATGGTTGCCTTATAGAAGCTTATTTAAGGGGGTTACTAACTGAACAATGGTAAATACTGATTACGTAGGAGGACGCTACGTTGATGCTGTGAAATATGAAAAGATGCTATCTATATGTAGGACTAATATAGCATTAAATAACCTGTTCACTAGGGATAATATTTGGTAAGTTGTCTTTGTTGGTCTGTGTGCCATAGTTCAGGTATTTTGGTAGCAGTGACACATACTAAGTGAATGTGCATTTTGAATGTAAAAACTTAGTTAGAATTTCCTCTTTTAGGATTCAATACTGGTGTTTCTGATACTTAGTACATTATGTATGTTTTCAAGACTTGAAATAATACCAGTTTGGGAATAAAAATCAACGTCAGTCAAGCGTGGGTATTTTTTAAAGTAGTTGACTTCCTGCCAGCGTGATTATTCCAGCCCATTTCTTTTTAAAGTAGTTATTTATTTTAGCCAAAATACTTTACACTGTAAAAACGATAATATTGCGCAACCCTATATGCCAAAAGTAATTTACTCTGAATGGACTTACAGCAGTATCTGTTTTATTAATGTTGCTGACGTTGTAACGATACTGGTTGTCACCCGGCAGTAATTTTTTATTCGAGTATATTCTTATGGTTGCTTATGACTGAATAGTTTATAGAAACGACAACCTCAAAAATTATACTCACCGAGTATCATTTCTCCTCCAGCAGTGGCGCCTTCCGTGACACGAAGATGGGAAGGTTTTCTCATCCGTCCAGATCACTCTCTTCCAAAACTCCTCTGGCTTGTCAACATATTGTTGGGCAAACCGTAGCCTTCCCTCGCGATGTTGGTCAGTCAAAAATTCCTTGTTTGCTGGAGTCCGGTGATGCACCCCCGCTTCGTGCAACACTCTCCTGATGGTCCTCTCGCTGACAGCAAGGTGCAAAGACTCCCTTCCTTATGGCTACCGCATTCGTCTGTGGATCGGCTTCTGCGGTTTGTAAAATATCTCGTCTCTGAGCAGGAGTAGTGCAACGTGGTGGTCTTCCACGTGGTAGGTTGCCATACCGGTCAGTGTCCTCTGCTTTGCCAAATAAATTTAAATTTATGTTTCACAGTGCTGATCATGAATATTAATAAAAGTGCCATATACACAAAGACGTAGATAGACAAACAGATATAATATGGTATTGTATTTATATATAAATAATTGATCTTGTATTCAAACTTTTCAGGTTCCATGTGATTCAGTGTGGGCTGGTTACTCCCTTGAAACAGTAGCACCGAGGCATAAGCATATTTGTTGTGCAATAAATGTTAATTTGTTTATATTGTTTTCATTATCTTTGGCTATCATTATCATGCTGAGAACATAATTCTGTAGTTGAGCATAAAACATTGTTTTCAGTAGCATATAGAGAGATTAATGAGAATCACGTTGACCACCATTACTGTCCTTGTGGTCCTTATTGTGTCACATGTTCTGCACAGTAATGCTGGACGTAAGTAAAAGTAAGTTAATATATCTAAATAATGCCCATAAGTAACTTAAAACAAAAATATATATATATTTCTCTTTCCTGCAAAATGGTTTAACAAGTTAATATTCTAACTAGCAACAGATTGGCAAATGGCAATGCATGAAACCTATAGTCCTTCTGTTTTAAGAAGGCGAAATGCTGTGGCTGGGATTATCCCGTCAAGAATGTGTATCTGCCAACACTTGTTCTACATAACTATTATCATATCCTTCGCTATGAATTTCTAGTTGTTTTGTAAATCCACAGAATACAAAGAACCAAAACGGTATTAACCATATTATCCCAGCCGCAGCATTTCGCTTGCATAAATTTGAAGCACTATAGGTGATAAGGGAGAAAGGCCTATGTGATTAAAACTTTGAAAGAACGAATGAGAAGGTTAAAAATATGATAAAGAAAAGATAAAGAATACTACAGAAGGCAAGGAAGGAAGGGGGAGTGTGAGAGAGAGAAGACAAGTGAGAGGAGGTTGTGTGAGGTTGCCAGTTACTTGAAAGATATAGGCATAAGTTTATTTATTTTACAGCGAGAAAAGGAGATAAAGAGGGGGACTGCCAGCATGAGGGGCGAAAAGAATACAGGGAGAGCTGAAGACAGAAAAGGGATTGTCTCGGCTCCGTTATTTGTTGCTTAATATCCAAATGATAATAATCAGTATCTCTCTACAGGGGTGAACAATAGACAGTGTCTTTATTTAATAGATCAAATGCAATATAATGAAGCAGATATACTAATTGTTTTTAATTTATTTTCAACTAAACACCCTCATCTGTCCTAAACACGACCGATGCCCTATCCATATGGCCAGGATAGTTCAAGAATGGTTTGCTGCTCAAGATAATTTGCAGGTGATAGATTGGTCTAGTTAGAACTGTGATATGAACCCCATAGAAAATCTATGGGGTTCTATTGTTAACACGTGGGAGCCGGAACGAGAGAGAACCACAGCAGAGTTGTTACGGCACACCAGAGCACAGTGGGAGATTTTTCGGGGAAAACCCGATATAGTGAGAAGGCATGGTGCCTCAATGCCCGAGCGACTGCAGGCTGTCATTGAGAAGGAGGGTGGCTGGACACGATACTAGTAACAAATTGATGAGTAAGAACATGAAATATGTAATCTACAGTATTTCAAGCCTTAATGTGTTCATAGAAGTGTACCGTATATAAATAGTGTATACACTGTATCTCATCGTGGCTAAGGGTCTAAAGCAATACATATCCAGGTGATTATAATAATAATAAAAAAAAAACATTACACATGCTTAATGCAAACGTGAGGTCGAAGTAAAAACTTGAGGTTATATTAAGTTAACAGGTATTATAATTGTATGACACCAATTAATAACAACAACTATACATATAACGTGTTCATCATTTACAGTGTGGTGCCTACAGTCACAGTTGGGTTATGGGTGTGGAAGGCTTCGTAACGAGGACTTGTGGAGTTTTCACCTAAACTGACAAGTCATGTAAACAATAACCAATAAATGTCTTATTTCAATTTTTCCCTGTTTTAATTAGTAATAACATTAGTGCTGACACAATATCCTCTAAATCTTGTGATTGGTTCACTAACACCGGCGTCTGAATGTTGACCTCAGATAAATAAATAAGGGTAATAAATATATTCGTCATATATAACGGATTGTATTTGCATACCAAATATCACTTTTATTTCTATTCTGGTCTTGTTTGCGCATTAACAAATTATGCAGCAACACACAGAATGTTGGTGATGGTGGTAAGATGGAGAGTAAAGGATTGCTGGGAAGGAGGGAGAGGAAACAGCGAATGGAATAAGGGAGGATGGGGTGGGGGAGAACAGATGGAGTGGTTATTGGGTAAAGATTAACTTACACTATATAACTATTATCCTTTGGTAACCAGTTACACACTAAAAGTTTCTTAGAAAATGTCGTGAATAATACAGGGTAACGATAAAGGATTTACTTGAAATTTATTTCAACACTGTGTAGGTGGTGCATGGCTTGATATATTAGTCATAAAATAATGGTGTCGTGTGAATTGTATTACGTAAAATCTGGATTCATTTCAAATAATAAATAATATCCTATAGAATGTAGCATCAGAGTTGGATTTAGATTACAGAAGAAAACATAATAAAGGCGACAGTCGGCTTTGTTCGTTTATAATCTTTAGCTACTTGATCCAATAATTCTCTCCATCTATAATACTACTACTCGATCACTTGTGAAGCTTTACACCCTCTCTTCAACCCAACCCCTCCTACCACCTTCCAGTGAGTGGTTCACATCCATGATCACAAGTGGTTCGGGATTCAAATTTCTGGATGGCTCAACATTGGTAACGCCTCCACATTACCCCCTATATAACTCCGCCCACATTTCTCCCCTCCCCCCCTCCAACTGTCAGTGATACCAGATCCACTGAGGCTCACACCAAGTAGCTGGTGGAAGAGGTGGGGTCCCTTGATCTGTCCGGAGCTGTACAGGGTGTTGCAAGCTGGAGTTGTGGAAGTGAGAAGGTAATTACTGAGGTTAGGTTAGGTTAGGTTACTAGAAATTATTGTGTATAATGTATTAGTGATTATATTATTGGTATTGATATGTGCAGGGTGTTGCAAGCTGGAGTTGTGGAAGTGAGAAGGTAATTACTGAGGTTAGGTTAGGTTACTAGAACTTACTGTGTTATAATGTATTAGTGATTATATTATTGGTATTGATATGTGCAGGGTGCTGCAAGCTGGAGTTCTGGTAGTGAGAAGGTAATTACTGAGGTACTGGTAGACAGAACACCTACCATGTGGTTACAACTGTGTTGTCATCCGGCACCTCCTGATCTTCACAACTTTATGTATGAATTGTATGCAAGGACACATTTCTTTAATGTAAGTATACTGTACTGTAGTTTATCCATACTTCACACCTTATCACACTCTGAGGTTATTTCTGCCACATACAGTCGCGGTCAAATATAATCATCCATATAGGGGTAACTCACGTAAGAGTTTGACAGCTTCCCTCTGTTCCTTAGATGATAAACTTTCCAATAAATAGGTTAACTACCAACTTTTAATTTACTACAAGCAGCTACGCACTACTTAAAATAATAACATCATATGTGAACGTGAAAACATTAGACAGAAAATTGTTTGAGATACCCATATGTGGATGATTATTATTGACCGCATAGATTAGACCTCATTAGTAAAATATGTATAGGCCCCTTTGTCATATCAATTTCAAAATCTCTGACTCCCATCCCAAAATAGTTGACTAGCCCTGCTGCTGTATAGTGTTTGCATATTATTTTCAGGAATGGATTGAAAGTGGATGTCCGTCACACTTCTGGCTCGGTGCGTTCCAATTCCTGCCTGCATTCCTCACTACACTGTTAAGGAAATCAGCTCACAGTTCAGCCAGACCTCTTCATCACTACAGCTGGAGTTTCCACTTTACTGATTTACTCCCTGACAACATGCCTGAATTTATACCGGTTGTTGTTGATGGGAATAATGAAAACGAGAGTGAAATTTCCCATCCTAATGAAAGTGAAAATAATGATGATGCTGAACACAACCAAGATGATGAAAAAATACCTGATGATAACCTGTTGATGGATCCTAATGAAAATGTGAAGGAACTAGCGCTTGGTTTAAACAGTGAAGAATCTCAAACACTATGGAGAAGTATTGGAGAGATGGGTATAATGGTATCTGGACTGTGGCTCTTTGGTGCTTCCTGGGATTCTGACAGGTAAGATTTATTAATGAACTACTTGTAGTAAATTTCCAGTTGAGAGTCTTACAATAATAACTTTGACTAGATTGGTTTACTTTAGGGGGTGCGGGAATAGGGGGACAGGTTTGGGGGGGTTTAGGGGGGTGCGGAGGTAAGGGACAGGCTTGGGTGGGTTTTGGGGGGTGCGGGAGTAGGGGGACAGGCTGGGGGGGGGGGGTTAGGGGTGTGCGGGAATAGGGGACAGGCTTTCTACCCACCCCAAGCCTTTCCCCCTATTCCCACACCCTCCAAACCCCCCCCACCAAGCCTGTCCTCCTATTCCCGCACCCCAAGCCTGTCCCCTACTCCCGCATCCCCTTAAACCCCCCCCAAGCCTGTCCCCCTATTCCCACACCCTCCAAAACCCCCCACCAAGCCTGTCCCCCCTACTCCCACAATCCCCTTATATATAATTAATTTTATTTCAGATATGAATTGGTAGAGCCGTCATGCCTTGAGTTAATGGAGAAATTACCTATACTAAGCATTACTCCAGTTGTAGCCGCTGAATACAACACAAGTACAGCAAGAAGGACGTCCAATTGTAACACTGCTCGGTCCTTATCTCACATCCAACAAGGACAAGGACAAGGAGTAACTGATAATAATGATACAAGTACAGCAAGAAGGACGTCCAATTGTAACACTGAACGGTCCTTATTATCTCACATCCAACAACAACAACAACAACAACAAGAACAAGGAGTAACTGATAATAATGATGAAGAAGATAATTGGGATCGTCAAAATGCAGAACAAACTAAAATTCTCAAACTTAATGCGGAACAAACCAAAATTCCTGTAGAACTTAATGCAGAACAAACAAAAATTCCTGCAGAACTTAATGCAGAACAAACAAAATATTTAGACGATGAAACCAACAACAAGATTATTAACATTGACTTCTTCCCGACCCTTGATATTCAATTAGACGATGATGTGATAGTCAGCGGAAGAAGTGAAAAATTATCTGCTGTCGGCGGTACTACTACTACTACTACTACTACTACTAGATCTATTACTGGTGTTGGAGGTGGTGGTGGTTATTATAATTGTCCGGTATATGAAGGAGGTCCTAATGTTAGTCCCAGACACCCCGTACTTATCATTCCGCTTCCTGCTGGCTCGAAAGGTGCTCATTATTGGACGCAGAGAAGAGTT